>JAULKK010281678.1:0-14251 GCA_032355705.1 Rubia peregrina
TAAAATACATTTTACTACATGTTTAAGTTAAAGTATTCCATACTTTACTTAAAAATTATAGTGCTAAATTTAAAAAATCCAAGGATTATTATATAACTTATAAAAATGTTGCATTTTCTAAAACTAATCTTATGTCATACACGGTATTTTCTTTGTCAACTAAATGTTTTGTGCCCTCCCTATCAAAGATAACGATACATAGGTACATTGATTAGGGTGGGCATTGGTTGGTTTTGAAAGTGTTTTGGTTTAAATTCAAATATATTTTTAGAGAAATGTGGGTTTTTAACCCCGTGTTTTGGTTGAAAGTGCCAATATAATCTTGTAAAATAAGAAAGTGCAAATCTAACCAGATGTTTTGGTCAAAAGAGTCAATCTAACCATGGCAACCAAATTATGGATGAAATTCGGTAAAATGACCTTTATACCCCTTTTGAAATAAAAAAATTAAAAATGTTTTAAAGACGATATTATCCTTCCTAGAAATTGCTCGAACCCTTCCGCTGGTCACCGACACAGGTCAACATCGGTCAATGTCAATCACAGCCGGACCGCCTGGGCCGATGGTGGCTGGGTTAGATTAGTACTTTTATTAATAAGATATGATTAAATCAGCACTTTAGTAAAAAATACAGTGTTAAATCAATACTTATGTAAAAATGATAGGGTCAGATCAGCACTATCATAAAAAATATCTTTGAGGATAGCCAACTCCTCATAATATGTCCTCATTACAATCTCGAAATCTAATGTATCATAAATATATTTATAATTTGTATGTTAATTTCTAATTAGTTTTCAATACTCCTTGTATCTTGGGATGACAATGGGGTGGGTGGATTATGATTATGGTACCTCCATACACATGCCTACCTAAAATTTTCATACACATACCCACTCCATCACCCATGACGGGAACAACTTTAAAATTCACCCCACCCCATCGAGTATTATACAAAATTCATACCCACATCATCACCCACTTAGGTCTTCCTACCCACTTCATACTCATTGTAATCATCTCACTTATATCTTCAAAAATAGTTAAAATCCACGTTTTTATAGTAACTATTATATTGAAATTTAATAAATTTGTTTACATGAAAATATTATAGGTATGATATTTGCAATGTGATAAATAATAATTTATTTCATATTAAATTAGTGGGTATATAACAGGTTTAGTGGGGCAGGCCGGGTGTGACATAAAATTCAAATCCGATCCACTACCCACGCCGGGTATGATTTTCATACCCATACCTGCACCACCCCTACCAAAACTACCTCTACAAAAACCACCCCACTGTCATCCCTACCTCTATCCCAGATAAATTGACACATTTTAACTTTTGGAAGTTAACTGAAAAAATAAAAAATTATAAATATATGTGACAACATTTACATAATAATAGTCTTGCATATATAATAATAGAATTTAATGGTCGAATTTCATTCAGTTTGACTTTCAAGAGTCAAAATATGCCAATTTATCTGGGACGGAGGGAGTATACAAATCCAGTCTCTATAATGAAAAGTTGATTCCATCCCTAGAAGTATTCGAGTAGAAATATGCGTCGATCTCTAACTACAAAGCAACTGTATATTGCAAGAAAACTATTTATCAAAATTTGCGAATTTCTTTTGGAAAGTACGTATTTACCAAAGTTTCTTACTTTTGCAAGGAAGGTATATAAATTATGAATATATTTATGATACATTAGATAATGAAGTTGTGATGAACGCATATTTATAAAAAGTGGGCTCTTCTCGAAAATATTTATTTTATGATAGTCCTGATCTAACCCTATCTTTTTACATAAGTGCTTATTTAACCATGTATTATTTACTAAAGTGCTTATCTAGCCCTGTCTTATTAATAAAAAATACTAATCTAACCTGGCCACCACGGGCCGCCGGTGGTCCGGCATTGATCGGGGCAGAGCCTAGGGGTATAATGATCATTAAATTTTTAGTTTTAAACTTAGGAGTATTTTTATCTTTTCAGATTAGGTCAATGCTTGAATTCTTTTAGGCAACGCCGGAATAGTGTAATTTGGATATATCTACACCATCTCCAAAATATAGGGTTAGATTTGCACCTATAGATTTTGCAATGTTATATCTGCACATTCAAAATGTGATAAGGTCATTTTTGCACTTTACCCCATATTTTAATAAACCAAATTAAAAAAAGACTATACAAATAAATGTAAACTACTGACTACCTAAACATTATACGTACAATCACAATCTGTGCCTTCTTTTAGGGAAAAAATATATTAGAAAGCATATACATGACATTTCCTATCTAAACAACATGAACCTGTAAATTTTGCATATCAAAAATTAAAAACATCAAAATCTAAGCAACATAAATGATAATTTCTACATATTAAACTGCCAAATTATTCAATCAAATAGTTTTGAAAATAATACTATATAGAACTATTAGAAATTACGATATACATTTAAGGTAAGTTAGTTTAAATTTTCTAAAGATTCCCCTTATCTTCTCCATTTTAAAGGGTTAGTGTAAAACTAATATTATTTTATATCTTATTGGCATATAATTAATTAATCAATATATTTTTAATTCGATTTGTGGGTCGGTTTTCAATTTTTGTTTAGAAATCAAAACCCAAACCATAAATCATATTCATAAATAAATATTTGAATATTAAATTTGACTCAGTTTATTCAATATTCAAATACTTGATTTTCGATTCGATTTTTTATTTTTGGATATTTTGCCCACCCTAACATTGATGTCGTGAATATATTTGGATATATTATGAGTTAGAGGAGGTCTTCTTACAATTGTTCTATCCTTAAGTTTTAAACAATCACTGTATATTTTTATTTATACACTGTATTTTTAAAGGTAAAGTCTTTAGAAAAGATTGTCTTTCCATAGACATATGGAAAGACGGGGTTGAATTAAAATTACAGAAAGGTGAAATATTTTAGTTGCAATATTAAAAATTTATTATGCAATGTGTAGTAGTTGTAAATTTATGTCCCTATTAATTTAACCCAAGTTTTTTAATCTTGATTTCTTCTAATTTGCAATTTAAACTTTGATCTTTCCATTATTTATGGAAAGACTGTCTTTCAAGAGGCGGACTTTCTGTTAAATTATACACTAAATTTAAAAAAAATATAAATTATAAAAATAAGATTATATTATTTTTTAATATTTTCACATTCAAATGACACATCAGTCACTAAGTAATTTCACTATAAATTTCCACTTTCTTTATCATTACTCTTCCATAAGTTTATGGATAAAGACTTCGTATGACTAAAATGTATTCTATTTATGGGGATTCAAATGTGCAAGATTCTGTTTTTTTTTCTACGAGCAAACACCATGGCGGAGAAGGACAACGCTGAAGCTGCATAGCTTCTCGCTCTCCCCGCTTCAATTCAAATCCATTTTGATTTTGATTTTGATTTTGATTTTGATTTTGATTTTGCAGCAATGGCCCATCTCGGAGGCTCCCATTGTGGTGAGACTACTGCTTTACTCTAATTTTGTATTTGTGTAAATTGTAATGTGAGACATGGATTGTTGTGTCAACGTCAAAGAATAAGATGATAAATTATCATGTAAATCTCAAAGTCCATATGTTTCGCATTTTCTATTTTGTTTCTGGTTATGACTTTTAACTAGAGAAGATGGATATTTTGGTAATATACTCCCTCCGTCTCACTCTAAACTTCCTAATTATTTTTTGCACAAACTTTAAGACAAGTATATGTGACATGTTTTTAATGGGTGATGATAGTGGGCCTAAATAAATCAAATGAAAGGAAGAGTTATGACCACATATTTATGACTAAATGTAGAAAGTTTAGAATTATGAAGTTTATAGTAGGATGTCCCAAAAATGAAAATAAGATGTTTAAAGTGGGACGGAGAGAGTACAAGGTTAAGAATGTGCCTTGGGACAATAAAATGTTGAAGAATAAAAAGTGGGAGCTGAACGTATATTTTAAAATGTAAAACTGTGTAGATGGAAAAGCTTTGAGATGTGGTTTTTAATGTGGAGGACTCCTTCTAAGTGACGATAGACATCAGGATCAGTTTGGTGAATCCACCTCCTTTAAACACCTGCATGAGGCCCCATGGGTGTCCTCGGGGAAGGATCTTTGATGCCCTAATCAGTGTAAGTATTTTGTTTGTACTGGGTGTACTCAAATTAAAGTTGCTTAACTTGGTTTGGTGTTATACATCTTTATTTATAGGCCTTTTGATCGTGTGATCGTGGTGATTGGTGCTCCTACAATTTTCCCGAGAGCAGTTATCTGCTAGCGAGGTGGACTTGGTTCGATTATGAAATGTTAGCGAATTGGTTGTAGCGAGTTTGTATTTATGATGGGGTTTAGCGGACCAGTATATACCATAAGCCCCCCGCCTGCAACAAAGTTATGAAGTGAGTAGTGCAAATAATTTTGTTAGCGAACTAAAGAATGTATTTTTTTCCCTTGGTGGGAGGCGAAATATTTTTATTTAGGGTTGTTAAAAATGGTGACATTGGCGCGAAGCTTATATGACTTTGTGGGTAGAAAAAAAATGCTTAATTAGATTTAGGGTGGTATTTTGCACATTCGATTAATATCCCTTTGTATCCGGGTGGTGGGATACATAATCCCAAAGATCGAGGGGGATATTGATACGCAGGCGAATCAACATGTATAGTAATCATTTCAGGGCGCATTTAATGAGTGGTGACCCTTATTCATAATTGACACAAGTTACTTATTGCTTCGAAAATGTGCATTTTCCAAAGTAACTTTATCGGTTTGTCTTACATGACATTTATAAATAATGGTTAAAGACGTGTTAATAGGATTTACCTTCTTTCATTTGGTTTGACGACGCATCAACAAATATTGTGTGTTTGCTCGCTAGAGCCCTCTTCTCTTAAAGGTATTATTTTATCTTTATCCTATTTTTTCTTCCAATATGGTGGTTGTACATTTTGAATCATCGCCCTCTACTTCCCAACCTAACATGGGTAATAATGGGGTGACACATAATGGCATGTGGGAGGACGTCGTCGTGCCTCTCAAAAATACAATTTATAAAGTTCTAATGTGGCTAACTAGAGTAGCTAGTGGCAAGTCAGATTTGTCCACAGAGAAAAGAGACTCAATCAAGTTTTCAATGAGCCTAAAAGGCACACAAAGATGTCACTCTAAGTGTGTGCTAACAAATGGGGGGGGGAGGGGTTTGTCTGTGGGGGAAAAATACTACTCCTACTTTAATCGACTAAATTAACAAGCAACTAGCATAAAGGATGTAAATAAGATTCTAGTGAGTCTTGGGAGCAATTTGTTTACACTTCTAAGCTATACATTGACCATCGACTCTTTATCCTACTATTATCATGGAAAACTTGTCAACACCTTTCGAGTGAAGACTTCTCTCATTTTCCCTCGGTTATAGCTAGAGTGGACTGTCAACACCACATAATAGCCCTTACCCTCAGATCACTCTAGACGATCGGTATCATAGAATACCCCGATGATAGCAATAAACATAGAGAACCAACACAACTAACACAATGTTCTACAAGCGAGAAACATAGGGTTAGCACAATTATCTTTCCTAATAATGACTACGAGGATCGGCCTTCATGCTATGCATCATTAGTGTACTACATTGATACTTAGGCAAAGCCTATTCAAATTCATCCTAAATCTAAGAAACTTCATCAATAGACAATTATAATTAGTTGTCAATTCTAATTATAACCTAACATCAATCAATGATAATCAACAAGGAGACAAAGTCTTTTGGGTTTGACCAAGAATCTAGCAAACAATCAATTCATAATCACCAATGAGTTGATCATCCTAGTCTAAGTTACGCATTAATAATAAAAAAGAACACAATAAGATAAACCAAATATCACGAATTCATACTAGAAATGCTTACCAATTACTTAAGAGTATATATAGCCTAGATAACTAAAACCCATAACAAATATACAAGAATTCATGGAAGAAGGGAAAAAACTAAGAAAAAATGAAGAAAAACTAGGGGTTGGAAGCCCCAAGTGGGCTCACTTCAAATGGGGAAGAAGGGGTTATTTATAGTACAAGAAAAGGGCAAGAAAAAGGCAAAAGGAGGGAAAAGTGTAGCAGACAGTGCATGCGTCCTCTCCACCATGCGAGCGATGCTCGTCCCAGCCCATGGCACCCTACAGGCTGCTCAGGCGGTTTCGTTGTCACGTGGGCGGGCTAGCAATTTGTGGCTTCTTGTTTTACTTCTCATGGGTGAACCGTTGATCCGTTTCAAAAATTCTTGTAGTTGATTTTATAATATTCATAGAGAAGAATCCAATGATTCTATCCATGGACACCAATCGTATCAGATCATTCTCAGAACTCAACTTCAATACTTGGATCATTATTCACCCGCTACTTTGCCTTGTCTTCCTTCCTTCTTCAATCTATCTTTTACCACTTTGTAAGCAGTCTTCCTTTTTCTACCATTCTTGTGAATGACCTTCTCTATAATTCTACCATCCTTAACAATGACCTTCTCCAATGATTGGTCTCCAATAAGCTCACAAAACACCTAGAATATGACCAAATCATAGAGGCATAACACACTAGACACTAAATGCTGATAATATATGGAAATTAGGGTAAATAACAACACAAGGTGATTCAAACCATTTATTTGGTAAAAAAACAACTAATAATCTAGATATCCACCAACAAAACAAGTTTAAAATGCATGTTAATTTTGCTAAGAAAATGTACAAATGTCGTATCATCAACATGCCCTCTGGGGAAGAGGTGGTCACTGGGGAAAAAAGAACCGGTGAGGAACGAGGGAAGTCAAAATGTTTATATATGTTAAAGATAGTATTCGGTTAGGCCGACTTAGCTTCAAATGTTTTTGATACCGCAAAGAACTACAATCGACGTCATACAATGTGGAAACCTCACGTCAGGTGCATGATAATGCTGAAAGTTGACATAAATGATGTCGTTGTGATGGACCAAAATGAAAGAAAATTGACTGACACCAGCTATTAAGGTTTCCCACATTTACGTTCTATATCGCTCTAGCATAAAATTGAAGCCGCGCCAATTGATAAATGATATCGACATGCCTCCGGTCAAACAGAGGTCGCTGAACTGAGCATGCGGTACTGGCTGGTGCAACTTCGGTCGTGTATTAGAGAGTTGTTGATAACTATGACATTATTATTTTATCGTTGATGACACAAATAATGGTTAAGTCGGTAGTCATGACATATTATTTAATATTCAATGGCACATATAATGGTTAAATATCACACAATATTCATTTACTGTTCAATTTCATAAAAAATGAAAACACATGAAACAACCACCACTATAATAACTTATTATAAACTTATAATACAAAATATTAAATAAAATACAAAACCGTTATTCTAACTACTCTCTCTGTTCCATATATATTGGTTTACTTTCCTTTCTCGTCCATGCCACAGTTAATGGCCTATGTTGAAAATTACCTATATTGGCAAAGAGAGTTTTGTTAAATTAACAAAATGTCCTCTTTAACTTTAACAACTTTGACACATGACCCACAATTTTCCCAAAACATCCCTACTTTTTCACAATTATTCTCTGCTACATCACCCCTTCAAAAACATTGTGCCAAAAGTAAATAGGTCAATACTTATTGGACGAAGTGAGTCTTATTGGTAGTCAATATCCATTGCTTAATCTTTGTATGGCATTAACAATGACAGGATGACCGGTATCGTGACAAGTTCATTCATCCACGGTATGAAAGTCCATTGATTAATCTCTTCGCCTTGTTACTACAATTCCACACAAAACATAGTTTATGTTAGAAATTGGCAGTCCCCAAATAAATTACACTAATTAATCATGATAATACAACACTAATACTGCTTGAAAGTAAAAGTTACCCATTGATGTCCTCATTCGTAATTTCGTGGTTCAGCAAACTTAATAATGTTGCATCCTTCCATCCATGCATAAAAATATCTGCTAATGTTAGACATAGCATGGATGCACATCTAATGCAAAAAAAAAAAGAATTCCTCTGCTTAGGTACAATGTCGATCGTGGTTATAAGTGTTATTGAATGGGTCGAATGCATGTGATCGACGTTGGACATTCATACTATGTTCTTGCAGAATTATCATTAATGCCTAGAATCAATCTTAATCCATGATCAATATTTCTCATTAGTTATACATGGCATTATTTTCACAAAAGCTACACTATACACTACATAACATGTAACACACTCATCAAAAGATTCAACATCTCTTTCATAAATGCGACATCGGTTATGCTTAATTATGCTATCACATGGCCGAATGAACGTGATTGATGTTAGACATCCATACTATGTTCATGCGAAAATGACATTCTTGCCTAGAATTAACCTTAATCTATACCTAGTACTTCTCATTAGTTATACATGACACTATTTCCACAAAATCAAAACTATATGCGAGATAACATGTAACACAATCGTGAATAAAGTCAACATTTCTTTCTTTAAAAAACAATAAGAATTTCACCAATACAATTTCATTTTGAACATGGAATAGATGAAAACAACCTCAATTTGTACCTAGAGATGATCCACCCTCTAGTGCATATGGTAGATTGAAGGAGCCATTTGATTGTACATTTCAATTGTTGATATGGTGTCAATTGAAAGTTTTGGGAATGTGTTGTGGTGGGAGAGTTTTAGGATATGAGATGCAGAGGTGTTTTTTTGATTAAAAATGAGATGAAATGGGGTTTTTGCTTTGACCGACAGGTTACTGACGTCGATCGTGATGTCGGTCGTAATAAGGTTCAATCGTCATCCATGATGGCCCATCAACGTAATATGGCCCATTAAGGTAATCAAAAAATATCGGTTACACGTCGGTCTAGGTTAGGAGATTAAAAAGTTGGTCTTGTATATTTTCTTTTATATTCTATGTGATGTTGCAAGGTTCCCACGACACAACCTAATTTGACCAAAAATTGAGGTTTGACATGTACTCGACATAGGTCAACCGTGGCTCCCAATATATTCTAAACCGAGGTAGATGGAAATTAGTTAAACCTTTCCTCGTGTTAGGTAAAACATGGATTAACTTCTTGTGAAAATTGACATACATGCCAAAAAGTTTGACCTTTAGTTTTGTTAGGTATATCATGGCTTGACTTCTTTGTTAAACCAATATACCTGCTAAAAGGTTTACCTTTAGTCTTCTTAGCTCAACCACTGCTTAACTTATTTCTTAAATTGATATAGATGCTAAAAGGTTTAACCTTTAGTCTACTTAGCTCAACTGTGGCTTGACTTCTTTCTTAAATTGACATAGATGTCAAAAGGTTCGGCCTTTACTTGTGCTAGGTCAACTTAGGATTTACTTCATTCTTAAATTGACATACATGCCCAACTGTTTGACCTTTAGTCTTCTTAGTTCAATTATGGCTTGACTTCTTTCTTAAATTGACAAAGATTCCGAAATGTTCGACCTTCACTCGTGTTAGGTGAACCTTGCTTGACTTCTTCTGTAAACTGACATACATGCCAACATGTTCAACCTTTGGTCTTTTTTGATCAACTGTGGCTTGACTTCTTGTGTAAATAGACTTACATGGTAAACGGTTCGACCTTTCGTCTTGTTCAGCCAATCGTGGATTCATTTTTTTTTGTAAATTGACATACATTCCCAAAACTTCAACCTTTAATCGTGTTAGTTCAACTTACATACATGACAAAAGGTTTGAAATTTGGTATTCTTTGGTCAACTGAGACTTGATTTTCTTTGTCAGCAGACTTACATGCCAAAGATTCGACCTTTAGTCTTGTTAGGCCAACCATGGATTGACTTCTTTTGTAAATTGACATACATGCCCAAAAGGTTTGAACTTTATTTGTGTTAGATCAACCGTGGCTTGACTTTTTTCTTAAATTGACATGCATGCCAAAAATGTTCAACCTTTAATCGTGTTAGGTCAACCGTTACTTGAGTTCTTCTGTAAACTAACAAACATGCCAAAAATGTCGACCTTTAATCAAGCTAGTTCTTTTTGTCAAACGTGGGCTAATATGTTACTTTGTTATGCTAGTGGGCCAAAATATTTTTTAGGCCCATACTTAATATATCTGGCGTCGGTCAATTAAATTTCTCATATTGGTCCTACCGACATGATGACTGACGCTAGTGCTAGGTCGGACCTGAGTGTGTTACAAAGAATTCAACTGATCGGATTACTTACATGCAGTAACGATCAATATAGATTATGCGAAAGCAATTTTAGAATTCAAAACCTAACTTACTATTATAATGAAGGTCTTAATAATACGTGTTTTACATGGTTAAAAAGTAAAAGTTCTGAATTGGTTTCTAGACTCAAAAACTCATCCAGGATCCTATCCCAAACAAAGTAAAGGCGTCATGCATGGGGTCTCACTCTATCTGCTCAACTACACCTATTGTGTTCATTAAACTAGGAAAACTTCTTGCTTAGTGAGGTTCCATTGCCATTATTTACCAAGTGGAGTTTTAGTGATAACGTAAAATAAAGAGTCAGATAAATCCTAACACGTAGTAAAAGGATAAGGGGGTTTATTCCAAGATGTAGTCAAGTTCCTATATGGTTATTGTGACTGAAATCAGGGCATAAACCCTTCAGTGGTGCCCAAAGGCTATCAGATCAAGAAATCCATACTCGTTAACCACACCCAAGATGCTCAATTACGAGCTCGTATAAAAAACTCGATGGTTACGCTAGCATACCAAAACTCCACGTGTAGCCCATCGTTCGTATGATCCGGTCTATATTGTTCCCTGTTGCTTTTGATCAAACTAAGAACACGTCGGGGACCCCAAAAATCATAGACAAGTAAACAAGTAGCAAGCAGCTAAGTTTGACACGTTAACATAAAGTACAAACCGATCATCCTTATAATATCACAATAATTAAGCACTGTGCGATAAAGTGCATGCCACACTTAATTATCATGAGAGCAATAATAATTAACAAGAATAATTACAATATTAACATAATATTTTATGCAAGATCTAAAATTTTCAAATAATGCTTTTGAATCAATAAGCATAGTATAATATGCAACAACCACTTTTTAATACAACTCGTGTTAGGGCGATGAAAACACTCAACTTAATAAATCACATAATGCACTTGTAATTACCGCAACTCCATCGTAAATTAATCCGAACACTCCAATTTCCATATCCCATTTATAAATGGGATTAGTTTATTCTGAACTTAATCCGAAGAAACCAATCCGTATACCCCCTCTCTCCTACTCTACATTGATTACTTAATTTTTCATTGTCTTCAATGAACATATTTGACCATAAATATTTCTAGTTACCTATAATAATGTCGAATAAAAAATTAATATTTAAAAATATATGTTAAGATTAATCTAACGATATGTCATATAATTTTTTATTTATATGTTAACTTATATTTATGATCAAATTTTACAACTAAGAAAATGTAGCATTAATTTCTCAGTAAATAGTATAAGGAAATAAAGAATCGTATGCATATATAAGGAAATGATGGGTAGGAAATGACTCATGCACCATATATTTTGATGAGTTTATGTATTTTTATTTTTTATTTTGTTTAATTTAATGTTATTTCCCACTCTTTTTATCATCTTTTCTCGTTTTTTTCCTTTTTAGTTTTCATTTTCATTTAATTTATTAATTATACAATTTAATTTTCCTTTTTATGTGTATTTTAATTTATTAATTATAATTTTTTTTATTATTTTATTTTCATGATTTGTAATAGGCAGACAACTATCAATATGTTGGTTTCAGCGGTAATTATAAAATTATGAGATTTCATATACTATCAACAGTGTTATATTAATAGTAAAATTCTTCATATAATTTACTAAAATATAACTAAACTAAATTATAGCTATTTAATTAAAACTTTAATTACTATTTCTTATTTGATTAGATGTTTGATTCTTATTGTGAATTTTATTTCTCGCTTTCTCTCTATCATGGCATATTATAACTCGATATTTATTTTCTTTACTTTTCTTATTTATTTCCTAAATACATATCTTACCTGATGTACTAAAGACGAATAATACAATAAGATTAAAATTTTACATTAATTTTTTTTATTTTTGTAATGTTTAAATTAGTTTATGGTGTAGTCGAAGAAAGAAAAGTAACAAGATCATTTTAAGGCCCACCTCAGAATTAGTTCAAACATAAAACTATTCATTTTTCCCATGAATTCCAAATATTTCTCACCCCTTCTTCTTCTCCCATCTAAAGGCATCTCTTCCCATCTTAAGGTATGTCTTTTCAATGGTTCTATATTCTTGTTGAATTATTTTCTTATTCAAAGTGTTTTTGTTTTGGTGTTCAAAGTTTTTTCATCATCGTTTATGTTTTCTGTAATTTGTATTGAATCGAAATTTGTAAACTTTGTTTATATTTTATGTCAAGTTACTCCCGTGACTGTTGTTCAATGATAATATATTTTTTTGAATTTTTTGTGGGTTTCAATCGTTGGTAAATATGAATATGTTAATAGGATTTCCCAATGCATGCATCGTCAGTTAGCATTCGATTAATACTTGTTGTTAGCGAGGGCTGACCGATGTCAACATTTATTGTCAGTCATTCTTAGTTGTTCAGAATGGAATTTCAAATGCGGAGTCGGCCAACCCTCTGTCTTGGTGTCGTTAAAGACCATTGCCGAGCGATGTCGTTTGTAGGTGTCAATTGTTCATACTTGTTATTGGTTTAATTTTAAATACATCGGTCTGTAGTTAGTCATGACATCGTCCTCACCGATTGCAGGTGCTAATAGAGGTCGATGTCGCACAATGTGAGTTTTCTTGCAAATCTCATCGACTCGATGTACTTTAAAGTTTTCCAATTAAAACAATTGTTTTAATCCTTTATCATGAAACTCGGGAGTTATGGATGGCGACGGTTCAAGGTGAGAGATTTATATTTATTATAGAAAAAAGGTGTTTATATAACCCTCGGTTCTATGCTATGTGGTAATATAACCCAGAATTTTTTGAAAGTGCTGATATAGCCTTGGTTTCACCTAAAAATTTGGTCAAACGTGCTCTTAGCCAGACGAAAATGAAAAGTCCAATTTGCCCTTTGAAAAAGAAAAAATGTGCTTTTATAACTCTCAGTTCTTTGAACCCTCTGTTTTTTAAAAGGGTTAATATAACCCTGGTCTCATATGAAAATTTAGTCAACTGTGATATTTTCTAGAATCAAATAAAATGACTGATTTGCCCCTCTTTGAAATAATTAAAAATTAAAATAAAATATGTATTGACCATTTTACCCTCCTTAACCCTAGATCCTAAATCCCCCCCTTCCTTCTCAATTCTGCAAGTCGGCTCTTCTAGGTATTTCTCTTCTACAACCAAACCTTCATTAATGGGTCACCATTGAAACCTACAAAAATCCCCGATGGACTCCACAGATTCAAGGATTCGCTATCCGGGTGTTAGCAGTAATGAGATGAAATAAAAATAAGTGTAAAAGTATTTCTAATCCGACCCCAAACAACGTTTTTCAAGGAAAAAAGTATATAAATATATCTGATCTTACCCCAAAATTTTCATATAAGTGCTAATATAACAATGAGACAATGTTTATGTTCTAATAGTGGGGTCCAGTGTAGGGTGTCATGAATTAATTTGAAATTTTAGCAAGGGTATTTTGATCGTTTGCAATTGGATCAATGTCGAAATTTGATCGGTCAACGCCATATCTTTGCACTTTTAAATGCCGGTCGTAAGTATAAAAACACTTTTTTAAAAAACGGAAAGTTAGATTGACATTTATAAAAAAAAATTGAGGATCATCTAAACCTTTCTCAATTTTTTATTTATGTCCTAAAACTATATCAAAGTTGGATACTGCTTTTATTTTTTTAATTGAAAGTGTTCCATGAACACTTGCTCTTTTCATGGATGCAAAATTTCTTTTGTTCAGGGAGGGAAAACACATTTGAATTGATCCATCAATTCATTCAGAAAATTTTGTATGTTTGGGGATTAAGTATGTTAAGGTGATGGTACAATAGTATTTTAACCTGCCATAACATTGGCTTTCTCTCTCATCAAGCAAACACTCCTCCTCTCTCTCAAGGGAAACCAGATCCGTTAATCTCGGAGGGGTGGCCGGCGCCTTGCCGGCGCTCCTCGCCGGAGGCCACC
>JAULKK010281693.1:0-14248 GCA_032355705.1 Rubia peregrina
TAGTGCCCCACAAATTCAAAGTGAAATTTTTGGTCCCCAAAACCATATTTTGGGTGGTTTTCGGGGACCAAAAGATGGTATAATATGCTATGTTAGGGGCTAAAAAATAATATAGTTTACCTGAAAACCACCGGGAATCTGGGTTTTGGGACCAAAAATTCCACTTTGAATTTGTGGGGTACTAAAAAATGTGATTTTGCTCCCGGGGAACAAAAGATGGTAAAAGATGCTGTATTGGGGACAAAAAAATAATTTATCTTTGAATGATGATCGTGCTCTAATTCATGCGTGGTTGAAAAATATAAATGATGGAGAGACCAACACGGACCAGAAGAGAAAAATCTATTGGGATAGAATTATAGCATTAAAAAATGGGGTAACTGAAGACCTTAAAAAGGTTTGAAGTATAAAGTCTAGTAAGAATCGGTGGGC
The DNA here is from genome assembly GCA_032355705.1 of Rubia peregrina. Lineage (NCBI taxonomy): Eukaryota > Viridiplantae > Streptophyta > Magnoliopsida > Gentianales > Rubiaceae > Rubia > Rubia peregrina. Next base: position 433 of record JAULKK010281693.1, read on the forward strand.
TACGATTTCAAAGGCGGTTGAAATATTTATTGGTGCAATGATAGAAGCTAATCGATGACACATGAGTGGAGGTTTCAAAGCAAATGTGTTAGAGGAAGTATACATCTTAAACAAGGAAGAGTTAGGTTATGATTTTACTTTCAAGAATGCATATAACTTATTGCTTAATGAGTCCAAACTTCTATGTGAGTATAACCCCACAAATAAGAAGGATATTGACACATTTGACCAAAATGTCAACACACCAAGTAGTGGATAAATCTCTAAGAGGTGAAGGGCGAATGAGAGTGGAGGCTATTCTTCATCGACAAATCCTTGCACACCTAATAGTGGTGAGTTTTTGATGCCTCAATACCCATCAAGACCCATTGGTGTAAAGATAAAGAAAAAAGGTTTTAAAAGGTGGGTTCGGCGGAAAAGTATAATCAATTATTTGATGAAAAATATAGTACCTGCCTCAATACTTTTGGTGAGACTAATAGTAAACAGAATTTGAGAACGATCTAAAAAGGGAATATTTACTAGCTACGGCGATGCTTAAGATGAAAAAATTGGAGGTTGAAATGAAGAAGCTTGAACATCAAGAGCGTGAAGCAGACAAAGCACTCTTGATAGGATTATTGAGCAGGAATGATCTCACTGAAGGCAATGTTGATATGAAGAATCGATTGATTGGTAAACTGAAGAACACATTTTAAATATTTGGTTGTTATTTGTTTGTAATTTTCAATTTCTAGTTAAGCATGTATTTTTATAACATTGTAATTCTGTATGAAATTATTTTCATGTACTTGATTAACCTTGTTTCATTTGAATAAAAATGTACTTTTACATAGCATCTTGGTCCCCAACATATTGTATGTTTTTATTTGTATTTCTGCATAATGTATAACTAGTCATTATTATAGTGAGTGGACTAGTGCAATAATTCAAACACTTTTAGGAGTTGTATGGTTTATGTGAAAATTTATTCGTGCAATAATTTCTATTTCATGGAAAGTTATTTCCGTGATCAAACTCCTAGGATGTACATAAAATGTGTTTGGTTGCACACAGAAGAATTTGTATTTCATGTGATTTATTTACCTGGTTGTTGTTTATTTTACTTCAACTACTTCTTATGAAATTCAACGATTACAAATACTTTTAAAAGAAATTAACATAAAGAACAACATCACCTACTACAATTTTAAAATTGTAATGCACCCTCCTTTCACCATTTATCTGAACATACCTTGGTGGAGACTAAAGAAGAAATCAACTTCCAAGGGATTAAGTGCAATCATATTGAAAACATTAATAACTTCAATGGGGTTTAATTGATGTGCTCAATTTATATATTATTTTTCGCACAATTGAAATAAAAATTTTGTAATAGATTAGAGGGTTATTTGGATGTGAATTGACATTTTAGCAATTAGAAGTTAGGATGATATCACATGTTATTACGTCCCAAATTCTTTGATTTATGTAGTGTTTGAAGATCATTCTGAAGACCTCTTGTGATTGAGTCGGTTTTGAGAAGTTTGATATTGAAGGGACGACAAGATTTTGGAGAGAATGACACTTTTTTCAAAAAAAAAAGTGGCAGAAGCTAACCAGAGAGCTCTTCGCGGACCGCGACATATATCACGGTTCGCAAAAACGGCCTAAAGGCCCATTTCCTTGCTTTTTCTTCTTTATTTTCCAAGAATATAAAAACCATCTTTAGTCATTTTGAAGAGGATGAACCTCTTGAACAAAAATCCCTAGTTTACATTTATTGCTTGTTTTCCATTGGATTTCATTCCTTTGTTATGGGTTTTTCTTATCAAGGCTAAATATTATCTCGGAAGTAATTGGTAAGCATTTATAGCATGATATTGTGAGATATGATTTATCCTAAGTTTTTCCATTGATTATCAATTATAATTTTGTGCTTTGTTGTGTGATTAATGCATGATTTAGACTAGGCTGATCAACTAGTTTATGATTATGAATTGATTATTTGCTACATGTTTAGTTAAATACGAAAGACTTTGTCTCTTTATCGATGTGGTTATTGTTGGTTGATGTAAGGTTGTAATTAGGAATGACAACTAATTGTTAATTGTTAATTGATGTAATTGCTTAGTTTGAGATGGATTTGAATGGGTTTACCTAATTATCGATGTTGCTAACTAGTAACTTCTAGCATATAGGCCGATTCCTCGTAATCGCAATTAGAGAATATAATTGTACTACATCCATGTTTCTCACTTGTAGAACATTGGGTCTCCATGTTTATTGCTATCTCCGAGGTATTCTATGATGCCAATTGCCTGGAGTGACCAGAGGTTAAGGGCTATTGTGTGGCGCCAATCGTCCATTATAGCTATAACCTAGGAGATGTGAGAGATGTCTTAACTTGAAAGGTGTTGATAATCTCTCCATGATATGTGGTCTATGCATTATAATAAGATATTTACTCGATAATCGATGGATATCTACAAGCGTAAAACCAATTGCACCTAAGACTCTTTGGAATCTTATTTACATCCTTTGTGCTAGTTGCTTGTTAATTTAGTTGATTGAAGTAGTCGTACTGTTTTTCCCAAACTAAAACCCCCAATTTGTTATCACATACATTGAGTGTCTTCTTTGTGTGCTTTTGTTTTGGCTACGATCAACACTTGATAAAACATCATTTTCTTCGTGGACGACCCTGATTTGCCACTAACTACTCTCTAGTAGTTAGCCGCATTAGGGATTATAAATTGTATTTTTGAGAGGCACGACGATAGCCTCCCAAATTTTGGGGCCGCTGCCTAGGAAAAGACGTATTTAATTTAGTGCTAATGTAGTTTGTGTGTTTTTTTATTTTATTATGTGTTCTTGTGTATTGATAACGTTTGGCTGCTTTTGTGTTGTTGCTTTTGGATAGGTTTGTATTGCTTTGATTCTTAGTTAATGGTCGATATATATAACAATAGTCAAGAACCCTTGCACTACGATCCTACTTCGATGAGCAAGGAAACAAGCACGATTTGCACTCCAAGGTACTCAACCACCGCCCGAAATAGTTACAACAACTAGGCGGAGGACGGTAGGACCTTGAGGGAGCTCCTGGCCCCCAACTTAGAGAAACAACCGCTTTGTATAATCTTCCTTCCACTTCAAGAGAATGTCAATTATGAGCTTAAATCTGGGATGCCCATTGTCTACCAACGTTCCACGGAATGAATGGGAAGGATGTCAACAAGCACTTGTCTGAGTTCCATCTCATGTGCACCAATATGAAGTCACCCGGGGTTATAGAGAAGAATTCTAATCTAAGGGCGTTTCCTTTCTTTTTGAAGGATGCGGCCAAAGATTAGTTGTACTACCTTTGCTAGAGAAGTATACCTCTTGGATGGACATGAAGCGCAAGTTCTTGGAGAAGTTCTTTCCAGCATCCAAGTTGGTGGGTTTAAAGAAAGAGCTTAACAACATCTCCAAATGGTTGTATGAAACATTGTACGAGTATTGGGAGAGATTCAAAAAGTTTCTAGCAAGTTTCCCCTACCACCAGAAGAAGACCTTGTATACTACTTTTTTGACAGATTGTCCGACGAAGACATGAGGATGGTGAAAGCTGCTTGTAATGGATCGATAGCAAACAAAAGCCTGAAAGATGACAATGCATTTTTTGAATATATGACAAATGGTACTAGGCAATTTGGCACAAGGGAAAGGACAATGGTGCAAGAAGTTTCAAATTCATAAACTCTCAAACTCAAGAAGCAAGTCCAAGCTTTAGCTTCCATGATGGAGAAGCTAATGAATGGGAGGATGCATCACGTCAAAGCTTGTGGGGTTTGTTCATCGGATCACCCCACCAATGCATACCCTCAAATTTAAGATGAAGATTTTGAGGAAGTAAAAGCAATGGGCTACCAAGGAGGATAAGTCCAAGGTTTCCAAATAAATAGGGGATACAATGGTGCACAAGGCTTCCAAAGCTCATGAAAATAAGTATAATCCAAATTTTTGGTGCTGGGATGAGCAAGCCAGGCAATCAAATACTCAAAGTGTTTACAAGGTGGCCAAGGTGGGTTTCAACCGAATAATCAAGGTGGGAAACCCTCTTACCAAGGAAATCAAGAGTATAATCGTCCGCCACAACAAAGCTTCCCAAAGGACGAGGGCTCATCTAACCCCCAAGAAGGAAGATCAAGGTCTGAGCATGAGATAACTAATATGGTCACAAACTTGGACAACCGTACCTTTAGATTTAAGAACTTGAAACCCAAGTAAGCCAAATTGTGTGTTCCGAGAGCCATTTGAAGGCTAGAGATTCTGGAAAACTTCCCTCACAACCAAAATTGAACCCCAAAGCTTCCAAATGCTAGTTCCATCACCTTGAGGAGTGTAATAGAGACAAAAGAGCCAGGGAAAGAGGTCGAAGAGGAATTCATGGTGAGAAGTTAAAATAAGACAAAGGAGGTCACTCAACTACCGAAGAAGCGGGAGATTGCAAAAATTCTTCCACCCCCATTTTTCGGTGGCTTTAAGGGACATGAATCACAAGGATGAAAACAAGGTCCTTTTCAAAGTCTTCCGCAAATTTGAGGTATACATCCCTCTCTTTGATGCTATTTATCAAGTGCCTAGTTTCGCCAAATTCCTTAAAGAATTATGCATCCTTAGGAGAAATAAAACATCACATTTGCAGCTCTTTTTCAAAAAGAGGCTCCCCCCTAAATGCAATGATCCTAGCATGTTTAACATTCCTTGTGTCACAAGTGGTAGAAACTTTGAAAATGTCATGCTAGATTTACTAGCCTCCATTAATGTAATTCCATACTTCTTATTTGAATGTTTGGATCTTGGGAAATTGTATGAAACCGAGGTAGTAGTTCAATTGGCCGACGAGTCTAATTCTTACCCTAGGGGGATTGTGAAAGACATATTGGTAAAGGTTGATGAATTGATTTTCTCAGCCGATTTTTATGTCCTAGATATGGAAAATGAACAGTGTGCAGCTTCTATTCTATTAGGAAGACCATTTAAAAAAATATCTAGAACTAAAATTGATGTGCATAGTGGGTCCTTAACCATGGATTTTAATGGAGAAATTGTGAAATTTAACATCTATGATGCCCTGAAATTTCCTTATGATGATAGTTTGTGCCATGCGTTTGATGTTATTGATATTGTTGATGATTGTGTGCAAGATTTGTTTATGATGTTTTGAAAGTAGCCTTGGAAAAATAGTCATAGTGTTGATGAATTGCATGATTATTCCTTGAGTGTAAATATACTAAAGGCTATAGGAGAGCTTAATATTGTTGAAAATCTACCTCTCAACCTCCTCCATGAAGTTCTTGATGAAACTAGAGGCTTGGGAATCCCTACATCTCTTGAAAAAACACCGATATTGGAATTGAAGTCACTACCAGAGGATTTGAAATATGCGTTCCTTGGTGAAAGAGATGATTTTCTCGTGATATTGTTGAATAAACTCACCAAGGAACAAGAGAAGGGGTTTATGAAGGTCCTTAAAAGCCACAAGGAGTCAATTCAGTGGACCATTAACAACATCAAGGGAAGTAGTCCCTTCACTTGCATGCACTGAATCTTGTTAGATGATGGGGCCAAACCGGTTAGGCAACCCCAGCATTGGCTAAATCCGCCGTGATGGATTTAGTGAAAAGTGAGATCCTTAAACTGCTTCAAGCGGGGATAATGTATCGCATATCCGATAGCAAGTAGGTTAGTCCCACCCAAGTCGTACCCAAGAAAAGTGGTGTGAGCGTGGTGGAAAACCAAACGGGATATTTGGTCCCCACTAGGGTGTAAAATGGGTGGAGGGTATGCATAGACTACCGTAGGTTGAATGCGGTGACTAGGAAAGAACATTTTTCTTTGCCTTTTATTGACCAAATTCTAGAGAAACTTACGGGGCATATTTTTATTGTTTCTTATATGATTACTAAGGGTATTTCCAAATAGCCATAGCCCCGGAAGACCAAGAAATAACCACTTTCACGTGTCCCTTTGGCACTTTTTCCTATAGGCGCATACCTTTAATGCTCGAGCACATTCCGAAGGTGCATGGTAAGTATTTTTCCGGAGTTTTTTGAGAACTTTGTAGAGGTATTCGTGGATGATTTTACCGTTCATGGAGACTCTTTTGATAGTTGTTTACATCATCTAGCACTAGTGCCCAAGATATGCATTGAGAGTAATCTCGTACTGAACTCAAAAAAATGCCACTTCATGATGGAAAAAGGGCATTGTCTCTTACCAAGGTCTTGAGGTAGACAAAAACAAGGTAGATAAAATCCAATCCCTACCCTACCCCTTGAGTGTTAGAGAAGTTTGGTCATTTTTAGATCATGCGGGTATTTGCCAACATTTCTTAAGGACTTCTCTAAGATCGCCCCCCCCCCTTTTGTGCAAGTTGTTTCAAAAAGAGGGGAATTTTGTTGTTGATAAAGAGTTCCAAGAAGCCTTTGATACTCTAAAGGAAATGCTTGTTTCCGCCCCTATCACCTAACCTCCTAATTGGATCCTCCCCTTTGAGATTATGTGTGATGCTAGTAACATACCATTGGTGCAGTTCCAGTCAAAGGATTAAGAGAGTACCACATGTCATAAATATTATGCCTCAATAACTTCTAATGATGCACTACGCAACTACACCACAAAGAAAGAGTTATTAGAGGTAGTGTTTGAACTTGAGAAGTTTAGTCCATACCTACTCGGCACTAAAGTCATTTTCTTTACAGACCATGTGGCTCTTCGCCACTTCATGACCAAGAACGAAGCTAAACCTATATTAATTAGATGTATACTTCTGTTGAGTGAGTATGACTTAGAGGCGAGGGATAAGAAACAGAGTGAAAATGTAGTGGCCGACCATTTGAGTCGATTGGTGCCGTCTTATGAGTTGGAGACCACTATAGAAAAGTTAATGAGAGAATCGATTCGGGAAGAATTCCCTAATGAGAACTTGTTTTCCGATAAGGAAGCTTATCCTTGGTATGTCAACTAGGTGAATTTTCTTAACTCGAACCAATTTACCCAAAATTTCTCCAAAACCCAAAAGTATATGTTAAGAAGCGAAGTGATATACTACGTGTGGGATGATCCATATTTATGGAAGCATTGTTCGGATCAAATGATCTGAAGATGTGTCCAAGATAATAAGTTTAGTTCAATTCTTAATTTTTGTCACTCTCTTGCTGTTGGTGGGAACTTTGGTGCTAAGAGGACTGTTATGAAAGTTTTAGAAATCGGACTCTATTAACTCATATGATAAAACATGCGTATAACTTTTTCCAATGCAAGACAAATATCAAAGAACAGGTAACATCTCCCAAAAGAATGAGATGGCACAAGAAAGCATCCTGTATTGTGAAATTGTTGATGTGTGGAGAATCGATTTCATTTGATCCTTTCCTAATTCCTTTGGCTTCACTTATATTATGCTTGCCATTGATTATGTGTCCAAGTGGGTTGAGGCAAAGGCCACTCGGACCGATGCTTTAAAAGTGGTAGTGGAATTTTTGAAAGCAAACAATTTCTCCAGATTTGGGGTTCATCAAACCATGATCAGTGACTGAGGGACCCACTTTTGCAACCGCACAATCGAGGCATTGATGAAGAAGTATGGAGTAACTCACAAAACCTTCGTTCTCTATCACCCATAAACAAATGGCAAAGCCAAGGTCTCCAATCGAGAGATTAAATCTATCCTTGAGAAAACAGTCAACCCAACTAGGAAGGATTGGAGCATTCGGCTAGAAGACGCATTGTGGGCACATAGGATTTCCTATAAGATTCCAATTGGTATGTCATCGTATCGAGTAGTCTTTGGAAAGCCATGTCAATTACCAGTTGAGCTAGAACACAAAGCGTATTAGATCATTAAGAGATTCAATATGAATTTGGATTAGGCTGGTGTGCATAGGAAGCTACAGCTACAAGAGCTTGAGAAGATTCAAAATGACTCCTATGAGATTTCAACGATTTACAAGGAAAAAACTAAGGCAGGGCATGATAGTATGATCATTAGGAAGGACTTTAGCATTGGTCAAAATGTGAACCCCCGACCTTAATGAATTCAGTCTATATGTAACAGTAAAGGTTTAACCAAAAATCGTACCCTTTATTTATCTTCTTTGACTACTTCCTACTATAACTTGAAGATCAACCCTACAAGAAAACTTTTACCTAAGATGAAATGAAATCAAATAAATAAATATAATAAGAAAATAAATAATAATAATAATAAAATAATGCAAATTGTTGGCTTTATTCTAGTATTCATTCAAACGAATAAAAATAACATGAGTATAGGTAAGGAACAAAAAAGAAACAGGTAATGAACAATAATATGCGTTAAAATAGGAAGAAAGAAAGAAATACAATCGGCACATTTAAAAGAATAATAATAATAATAATAAGTCATTAAAAATAATGAATTGAATCGTTAATTATATATATATATATTATTAGAATTTTTTAATAAAGTCACGTAATATTTGAATTACAATTGAAATCAAAATATTGACAAAATTTGATTATTAATTAAATATTTATATTACTGTTGAAATTCGGTAATAAAACCTCGTAACATTAAAGTTACAATTGAAACTAATATATTGACAATTTTTCACCCATTTAAAGAGAGAAAAAGAGTACTAATAATAAATAAGGATAAATAAGAAAAAATATAATATATGTATACATTTATATACATTATAATTATAAAATTAAAGAAAAATAAATAAATAAATGAATAGTGGTAAAATGGGGTGGGTGGACCCCACCACTCCAATGTTTCTTCAAGACAAAATACTCCCTCTGTCCCAGCTCAAATTGCAAGGAATCTTTTTCACGGTTTCCAACACACACTTTTGACCATTAATATATTTAACTACGTATTATATCGGTAAACAAAAAATTAACTACTTGTTATAACGAATCCAACGATATCATTTACAACAATATTATTATTTATATTTATTCAAATATGTTGTCAAAGTTTTCTTAGTTTAACTGAATCTTTGATTCCTTGCAATTTGAGCTGGGACGGAGGTAGTAAGTAATGTGGATATGGCTTATGCAGCCATTTCCTGAACCATGTGCCTAAAGGAAAAATAAGTCGGCCAAATAATTTAGTCGGCCAAGTAAGTCGGCAAAGCCTGGAAACAACACTATAAATACCGAGGGGTTGAGGTAATTCTTTAGACTCCGTTCTGAAGAAATCATTCCCTCACCCTTCTTTCTTACAAATAAAATACAGAAAATTTAACTGTCTGGATAGGAACGACGGAATTGTACTAATTTCAAAACACTGAAACTACATTAAATCCGGTGAGTGTTTTCATCGCCCTATCACAAATTAAATTAAAATTTATAATTGCATGCTATTTTATGCTTGTTAATTTTAAATGTGTTATTTGAGAATTTTATATAATGCATGAAATGTTTATAAATATTATGCTTTTTTCATGTTTATTATTTTGTTCCATAATAATTAAGCACGACGTGTACTTTATCATACTGTGCTTAATTATTGTGATACAATGTGAAATTAATTACTAATTATATGTGGTTGACCGGCTTGTACTTTATCTTACTGTGTCAAATTTGACTGTGTGCTACTTGATTATTTGTCTGTGTTTATCGGGGTCCCCGACGCGATTGGAGTTCGGTGTAGATCAGCGGGGAACGGTATTGACCGGATCGTACGACTAGATCAACTACTCGTGGCATTTCTGGTATGCTGTTATAACCATCTGGTACTGATACGAGCTCGTAACTGAATATATTGGGCGTGGTTGACGAATATGGATTTCTAGATCGTGATAGCTTTCGGGCACCACTGAAGGGTTTATGCCTTATCAGTCACAGTAACCATATAAGAACTTGACTTTGTCTTGGTATAATCCACCTGTATCCTTTTACTATGTGCTAGGATTTATGTGACTATTTGTATTATATGATCACTAAATTTCACTTAGTAAAAATTGGCGATGAAACCTCACTAAGCAAAGAACTTACCCTAGTTTAATCAACCCTAGCAGGTGCAGCCGAGCAGTAAGAGTGAAGTGCAATGATGCTTTTACTTCTTTTGGGGAAGGATCTTGGGTGAACCTTATAATCTTTTGGTTTACGCTGTATTATAGTTATGTAAAATATTAATGTAAAATTGAACCTTACCGGATCCCTTTGAACTTTTGTCTGTACTTTAATTAAAAATCATGTTTAATACTTGTATTAAGACTTTCACTCTTATAGTAAGTTAGGTTTTGGATTTTTAAATTGCTGATGCATAAAATGTATTTGCTCGTTACTGCATTTAAGTAACCTGGTCGACTAGATTATGGTAACGCGTTCAAGTCCGACCCGATACTTGCGTTGAGCAAGTGGGTTATGGATCAGGGGTGTTACACAAAAGGTCCTTCTATTACAATCATGCTTTCGCTTATTCCTGGCAAACTGCGTTCTAAGTGGATTGGCCTATTTGTAGTGGTTAAATTTTTCCCACATGGAGCGGTGGAATTCATGAGAGAGGAGACTTCCAAAGTCTTCAAAGTCAATGTCCATCGCTTGAATCTTTAATTTGAGATTTTTCTACCAGGATTAGTCGAGAAAACCCTTCTTGACGATACATTTATTGAGTAGACGCTTCCCAGTGTGAATAAGTCGTGTCAATGACAATAAAAATACATTCATAGTTTTTCCTTGATAGAAGATAATTGCGTAGGAATGATTTGATTTTAATGCTTTTGTTGTTTTATTTGGAAATTAGTTGATTTTTCTTCTCTTTGTTTTGGAGAAATATTATGCTTGCTTTGCATGGTTTGAATTTTGCAGGAACAGGTTATTTTTGAAAAGAAAGGAAAAGGGAGCTTGAAGGGTGGAAAAGGGATTTTTGAGTCAAAAAATGGGAGCTAAACGAGAAAGCATCACGAACTGCGACCTATATCGCAGTCCATAAAGAAATTCGCAAATTAAATCCAGGAGGACATAAAAGCTTCTTCGTGGACCGTGACATATATCACAATCTACGAAGAAAACTGCAGAGCATGGGACCAAGATGTCACGATCTGCAAAGATCAAATTGAAAGCCCCTTCAGCCCGCGATCAGAATTCATTTTCTCGCATTTCCCCTTTGTTTTTTTCCGCCCAACCTTGAATCTCCCCTTTCCCACCACCATTTTTGCCAGAAACTACACCCCACCATAGCCAAATCCCCTTTTCCTCTCCCCCCTACTACGTCACTCATCTCTCCCCACACCCAAACACCACCAAATCCCACTCCACATTGACAAAAAAAACCGGAACCCTAAATATTGGGGGTTCTTGAAAAATTTTGCCAAATTTCCCACATTTTGATTGAAATGAAGGTCTTTGGAGGTTACTATTTCTCTCTTATTTCTCTACACACATCCCCGTCGATTTTCCGATAATCTCCTCATAAGCTTTTCAAATAGTTTGGTTGCTTCTTGTGTTTGGTAGCTATTAGAGTAGTTGGAGTGTGTAGATTTTTATTGCGGTGCTAATGTGGGTGTTGATTTCATGGGTAGGAGTTGCATCTCGTGGATTTTAGTATTTTTGGTGTATTTTGGGTTGGTAATGATTGTGGTTTGTGTGGGTGATATTTTGTTGATGGATTGTGTTTGTTGTTGCTGTTAAATTTTGTTATAATGGCCCCTAAGAGAAGTCATGTGAGAGCCAGCAGTTCCTCCCGTTCCCCCAACCTAGACCACATATGTTTGACCAAAATTAGGGGGAAGTTTTCTACGAGTTGGGCAAACATTTTTGCCTCTAAAGGGGCTATTTTGTCAACCAAGTTTGCCCGTCATGATACTTTACAAGGGCTACGGTTGTGGGAGCCCGTGAAGACCTTGTAGAGGAAGGTCGGGTTGGAGCAGCTTTCGGTATTGATTTATTCTTGTTTACATTGGAATTACTTTCCATGCTAGAGAGAGGAATGAGAGGATGGAACATATCACTTTTCACCTATCTGATGTGAGGTATGGGGTTTGCTACATGGACCTGGCTCGTGTATTTGGATGGGAGCTTGGGATTGGTGATGGTGATTTTGCCACCCCTCCCCCCGGTTTTGTTGAGATGATAATTTGGTCGGCAATCACGGGGAGGGAAAGGGACAACAAGGATAAAGCTTACTCATAGTTCAATTGGCTTTGCGTTTTTCCCATTAACTTATTTCTACGATGGTGTTGGGCCATGGTGAGGCCACTTACTGCCATAGTTTCCATGTGATGTGCATGTGGATGATGACATCTGAGGGTCAGAGCCACCCAGATTTGGTGGACTTGTGGGTAAGGTGTTGTATAAAATTCGCTGAGACTAAAAATGGTCGGATTAGTGTGTGAGGCACGGTGACCCTTATAGCTAGGGATTTGTAGTTAGAGATATCGGCCATAGGATCATCAATCTCAGATAGACATGACTGCCTCTACAACATAGACATGCTCAGAGAGACCAAGATGATGCACGATACCCTTGATGCTTTTATATGGATGCACGGTTGGCTTAAGTATATTAAGTTTATGATGCTGCATCATCATGACCAAGTGGCCATGATGAAGACACACCAGTTAGCGATATGTTTATAGACCCTGGTCAGAGTTTACGAGGTACTTTTGGGACTCACTCAATATAGGGGACCGCCAACTCCGACACCCCATCATGAGTAACCAACCTAACTCAGCGGGTTATTCACCTCGAGCAGCAGAGTGCTGATTATAGAGAGAGACCGACTAGCCTAGATGGGCAGCTCACTTCCATGCACCACGAGATACAGCAGCAGATGCATCAGCATCATCATCACTATATACGTGAGTGAGAGATGTCTGATCAACGAGTTTATGTGCTTAAGGAAGGTATAGAGTTAATCATTTCCATGGTTTGTTCATCTCATATGAACGACGACCCATCATTGGAACTGGAGACTAGACGCCGAGTTAGGAAGGAGGAGAGGACTAGGAGACAAGGTTGTCAGCATGGAGGAGATGGACCCTCGTGATCCTAGTTGTGAGTACTTCTCTGTTTTTCTTTACTCTCCATTTGTGCTTTGTTCGTATATATGCATTGGGGACAATGCTTGATTTTAAGTGTGGGGGAAGGGAAATTATATTTGTGCTTATGATTCGTATGTGCTCATTTTATACTCTCTTTTTGGCACATTTGATACTAATAATTATAAAAGATTAAAGGTTTTGCTTTAGATAATTGGATAATTTACCAATTAGAGGGTTAGGATCACATTTAATCATTTTGTATCCTAACTCCTTGATTTGTGAAGTGTTTAATGTTTGGTTGGAGTTTTCCATGATTGTTTTGAGGATTGAAAATTGGATTCTAAGAAAATAATATATCATCGAAGGAAAACCACTTAAAAACTGGTAGAAGATAGAGTGAAGAAGGAAAGCAAAGTAGCGGGTGAAGAATGATTTGATTTTTGAAGTTGGATTTTGAAAATTATACTGGATTAATTAGTGTCCATGGATAGCATTACTATATTCTTCTCCTCAATTACTATAAAAATGACTATAACAACTCCCAAAAAGGATGAACGTTTCACTTGTAGCGATAGAAAGACGAAGAAGGCATATTCAACTCAACGGACCATGGAAACCTGATGTGTCCATTTTATGTGGATATTTTGAATTCTTTTTGTATTCATTTTGGTACACTTTGGTGCCTTGAAGACTATGTTTTACCTCAAATTCTCATTATCGGAGTTGAAAGCAACTTTATCGGAGTTGAAAGCAACTTTATCGCTTTTGACACTTATAATGGGAATTCTGTGAGACGAGGTATTTATCACAGA
>JAULKK010281701.1:0-14246 GCA_032355705.1 Rubia peregrina
TCTTTTTGACTCTCCAAGAAACATTCTACCTTTTCCTCTACCGCACTTGCTCTTCTTCCTCCTCCTCTTGACAATCAAAAGGCCAGATCAGAGATATATTGACGACTATGGAATGTTATTTCCATCCCCGAGAAGGAGTCATCGGGATCTGCGCTTTTTGTCTAAACGAAAGACTCCTCATCCTGGCTTCACGACAAGAGCAGCTCCACAGAGTTAGAAATCCCATCCATTTCCCAAACATCTTTGCTCTCGCTTCTTTGCTGAATCGCCTTGATGTTAGGCACAGGAAGTCTGATGATCATCAACATTACAGCCCTGAAAGCGCCGGTGAGTCTTCCTCAAAATATTACAAGTACCTATGCCAACGTTATCTAAGAACAAATTGCGCAGTTTCAACATTAGGCAGTTTCTAAATATAGGAGTAGTATATTTTTACAGAGTATCTTAACATTCAAAGCTTATTATGGAGTACATAATCTCGTAACTAAGCAAGAGTCGTCTACCAAACTGCTGGTGAATGCGGTAAATAATGAAAATATTGGGCAAAGATGTACCAAAACACCCAGAAAAGTGTTCCTTGCTTATCGTTTGATTAATTATTCATTAATTTGGTAGAACTTTTAGGCCGGCCAACCTTAAATATCTTTGTATACTACCGCTTTCACCATTTATGGTGGTAGTTGTTGAATGACATCTGTATGCATATGTAAAAATTATAATCCACAATTTTTGGAGTCTTAATTTTGCTTTATTTTTTTTGTCTAGTGGGGCCATTCATAATGAATCCTGAGCATTTCATTTTATAAAATATACGAGTAAATACATTGTTTGTGTCCTGGAAACATCCCACAGGCCACAGTGGGAAACACTGCTATGAACTTGGATATCAAATTTAGAACACTCTACCTTCCTTTCTGAGGGCATATTGAGGATATTATAATGTGAAGTTTTATAAAATTGATCACAGCGTAGTTAATTTTTCACATCTATAAAAGTATTCACTGTCTTTTAAAATTGTGCAAAATATATGTGGATGAAATGAGACAGTCATATGCAGATACTGATTGTTTCTAGAATAGTTCAACTTAAAGTTTTGCTTTCATCATTAATATTTCATGTAATTCAGTGTTTAAAAAAATCTATCTTTATGATTTTATTATCTCTGTTTCGTAGGATGTTGCACCATAACATTATATGTTTGGATTTAAATGAATTAAATAAATGAATGCAATTGAATTTAAAAAGAAAAAAGTAAAATAATCAGATGAAATTGAAGGAATAAAGTATACCGATTGACATGAGACAAATGAAGTATAATTCACATGTTGTATATACTATGAATCAACATTCATACTCTTAGTTGTAGAACCATTGAAATATTATTGGACTTGATATACCACTTAAACATTGAGTAATGATAAATAAAGTGAAAATTTATAGTGAAACAAGAAAATAGTGACTGATGTGGGAATAATGAAAAGACAAATGTATCCCTAGTTAGTTGCAATTTTTAAGGAAGTTGTAGATAGTTTAGTCTTTTACTAGCATCCACATCATTCACTATAAGTTTTCCTATGAATTTTCACCATCCCTATAATCACTCAAAAGACATTATATACATGCTCCCTCAACAAACATCAGATATTTATATCGAGTTTTTTCAAATTTTCCTTATTTTCGAACTCTCACCTCCGGAAATACAAAATTTCCACGTACAAACACGTAGTATAACAGTAATTGTGACTGATCTTTTCCCCTTTTGAAATATGTTGCAGACTCGTTCATATCGATCAAGTTTGGAGATAATGGCTTCGCGTCGTGGGAAAGGAACGCTAAGGTTTCGGCAGACGAGTGGCATGGCATGGAGGATGCCAAGGCTGTGATTGAGCATCCAATTAAGGCGTCCACCGGGTCGCTGAGATGGCGAAAGCGGATTGGGCACCTATTCCAGCTCATCAAATACTGGAAAAAGTCTCCCAATGCGCGCCATGTGGGAAAAAAGCTTGATAGAGGGACAGTGAGACATGGGTGGATAAGAACCCTGACAAAGAAGAGGGCCAATAAAGCATAAAGGGCTGCTACATATGTATGTGCATGTCCAGAAAACTAAAGAAACAGGTGCATCTATACCTTTAATTTCCTCCACTACTATATGTGCATGCACCGTCACTATTTTGGTGCCCCAAATTGATAGTACAATGTATAGAGAAGCTCATTATGGAAATTATAAAGTCCATTTTTTTAAATTCACGGGCTATGTCAAAGTTAAAGGTATAAATATTCCTTTTTTAAATATGGTAAATCATTCAAGTTATTTGAATGATAAGTTCATGATCATCGGTTTCTTCTTAACTATTTAAACCCTTAGAAAGATAAGATTGCACACAATGCTGCGACATCTTGGGTTCAATTGATATCCGCTTCCAAATTATTGATCACTGAATCAATAACCTATTTAACTACCACTGGTAGAACATCCTCTATTAAGTTTTCGAGTTCGGAACCACCCTCACAGCTCACCTATTCTTTTTAAAGGCAATTCTAAACCCATTAAAAGCGGTTACGCCTTTGATGAAAATCAATTAACGATGCTTCTATAATTAGAACTGCCTTTAATGGACTATCTTTTTTGCCTGATATATAAGCTCATTTACTTAGGGTTTCATCTTCAGTTTTACTTTCCTCCCGATAAAAAATCACAAGGCATTAATTTCTCCCTCTAGTGGCGCTGCAACCATCTCCTTTCTCCCTTCATTTTCACCTCACTCTTTCATTTCCCCCTAACCATCAACCGCCATGCGTCGCCTTTCCGTCCCAGTCTCTGCCGCGCATCACCTCTCCGTCTCAAATCTTCACCGTTCGTCGCCTCTCCATCCAAGATCTCCACCGTTCGTTGGCTCTCCGTCCTACATCTTGGCTCCGTCCTAGCCTTACAGTCCCAACATCTCCGTCTCAGATCTCGCCTTCCGCCGTAGTCTCTGTTTTTTTGTTTGATTAGTGTATTTCGAAAGTGTATTGCTAATGGAAACGTGTGAATCTAAACTCTGTGTTGGATACGTGTTGACGATTAAGCAAAGAGTTTTTTTTTCAATCGAGGCTGTCAGAAACCTCTCACGTTTCTTAAAGCTTTTTTTAGGAATTCAAAAATAGGTTCCGAGTTTGGAACCTATTTTGGTCCCCAAACAAAGGTGGTTTTTGAACCGTTGTTGATCAAAAGTGATCAAAGGCGGAGTCAGAGAAGGCGATTCTAAAGTGCCTTATGTGGTTTGATAGAACCGCCTTTAATCACCCTTGTCTCCACTAGTGTATCTTGACTACCTATTGTGGAGGTAAACCTCCTATCTTAATAAGAGTAATCTACAAGAGTGAATTCAACATCTCTTTGTGAACCTCGCTAATGATATATTTAAACGATCAACGCCTAAAAACATCATATTAATGGAACTATGCATGAAGAATCAACAAGTTTGATAACACTTACAAACATTCAACCAAATGTCTAAGCATTTAACAAATTCATGCATTTACTAGAGATGATAAAGAAAGCTAAAAAATTCAAGACTCTTATATATTTGCTACCTTAAGATAATCGTAAAAAAGAGTTCAACATTATCATATTCATTTAGCTATGCTTAACTTCATCAATCCAATTAGAAATCCTACTTTCATGTTCTCGAACCACATGTCAAAAGAGAAGAATTGATCACTTTCATCTAATTCTTAACATGCTAAGAGGTTCTCACCACATGGGTTTGGAAACTTTAATCAATTGCTCCCAAGAAGAGAGAACTAGCCTAGATTATAAAAACCATAACATGGAATACAACTCTACAAAGAAACATGGAAGAAATTGAAAGAGATTTTTTTATTATAAAAAAACTAATGTTTTAGAGCCCCAAGTTGGGCCAAGAGACCTCCAAAATGAGGGAATGAAGTGTGATTTATAGTACAAAACAAATGGATAAGAAAAGGCAAAATGAGAGAAAAGTGTAGCAGAGCTCCCCTGTGCGCAATGGCTTCCGCACGGGCAGAATAGTGGAAAAATGAAAATCTCATGGCTCATCTCGGGCACCCATATTTTGTTCGGGCGCTCATTATATCCCTAAAAAATCCTCCTTTCATCTCCTTTACTCAAGTGAACTTCTGATCCGTTTTGGGAGTTCTAGTAGTCATTTTTATGGTACTAACGGAGACGAATCCAATGCTGCTATCCACAGACACTAGTTCGTCACTTTGCCTTCCTTCTTCAAATCCAGATCTTTTTCCTTCTACCAAACTAACATGGCCTTAGTACACTTGTAAGCTTTTTCCGCAACATTCTTGAATCATTAATCCATGAGTATGATCATAAAGTACACTTCAAAACCCCTCATGCTAAGGAGTTAAAATAGAAATCCTACATCATCATCATAACCTTCTTATTCACAAAAATCCACTAATATAAAGTGAGCACATCAAATCCCCCACACTTAAACATTTACTTGTCCTCGAGTGAATGATCAATATCTAAGGTGGTTTCCTAATCCATTATCCCCAAAGCACATTTGAATTCTCTTATTTGAGATCTTCTAAATCCACGATACAAATGACTACTCATCCTGCATATTTTGACCTAAACAAGTTCCACCAAAAACACAACACAACCAAAATAAGAATGATATAATAAACATGAAAAATTAAACAAAATGAGACTTAATCTCCCGATTAGTTCACCAAAGAAGCAAAATGAGTCTCCAAATCTTTGAGTTTCTCTCATTTTGCCTAGGAGACTTCTCGGTTATTCATCATAACCTCTCATTTCTGTTGACCTCACACCTCACTTTTTACCTTAAGATTAGACCTGTCATTTTTTTCATAGGTCGCCCTTTCGGGTTTTCGACCAATCCCCCAAATTTTGCCTAGGTTTCCATCTCGGGTTGTCTACTTAGCGAGATTATTATTATTTTTCAAACAAAACAAATAAAATTAGAGCATATGCACACTACACTACAATGAGATATATTTCCCTAATACCCCACACTTAAACACACATTGTCCTCAATGTTAACAAAAGGACAATATACTGAAATAAGGGAGAAAGAAAAACTCACAACTAGAAACTTGAAGGTTCTTCCTGGTGGTGGCAGTGCTCACTCCTAAATGATTATTCTCTCCTCCATGTTCTCGAACCCCTTCTTATATGCAATTTAGACCCATCCACTACAGCTTCATAACTATGCAAGTCATGACCAATACCCACAAAAACCAACAACTAGTAATACTCCTAGGTTGCGGTTTTTGTGGTGATTTTCCGTGGTGGTGTTTTTTTTGTGTAGTTTTAGGGTAAGAGTATGAGGAAAAGTGTGAGGAATTTTTTTTTCAAATTAAAAATCTAAAACAATTCCAACCCTGGTTGCTTCCCGAGAAGCTCCATATATTTAAGATTGTCAGCACGACCCTAATGTTATCCATATGGTGAGCGTTTAAACTCCTTCACCATAAGTATCCAAAAGTAGAGAGGTGGGGTTAGAAATTTGCCAAAAAGAATATTTTGTGGAGGTGAAGTTGGTCATAAAGGAAATAGGTGGTTAGCAAACTTGGTATAATCCTTTGGTTCCCCTATTTTCTCCTTCAAGAATTCTGAAAATGGTAGAGTTGGTTCAATCGGTGAGGATAGGGGTGATGATATCTAGATTAATGAATGTTGGACAATCACGTCTTTCTCAACTCGTTTGTCTTCAACAACCAACTCCTCATCCCCTTGGAACTCATAATCATTCTTCAAGGTGACCTCACTAATTATATATTCAAGTTCAACTTAGGATGACATATCTTTGAAAAATTGAGCTTACATTTGGCTCAACACTTCCATTATATCTCTCACATGCTCCTCAACATCGTTTCTTCTTGATGAGATTCGAGTTTCGCTTCCTCATTTTTCTTGGCCAAGTTGGTCAAGTTTTCTATTGCGTGTACGATCTCTTCATGTATCAAGCCTGAACCTCCTCCTTGAGCTTGGTTCGGGGTCATGGCATAAGGTGGTGAAAGCCAATCATATTACTCGTAGTGTTGGTTTTATGGTGCATTTTCATACCAAAAATCTGGATTACCACTCCACTCCGGATTGTAATAATTGTTGTATGGATATCATTATTGAGCTCCCTGACCTTGAAAACCAACAACTTCAACCTCTTCATAGCACTCTTCATGATACCTTTGGTTTTGGAAGCCAACGGTTCTTTTCTCCTCATAGTGCTCCTCTCTGAACAAATATCAAGATTCGGTGAGTTGATCGAAAGGACAAATTCTACATAACCTTACTTGTTGAACATGTCTTCCCATCATGAGTTCCCTCGAGGTGATATCTTCCATTTTAAAATTTTGTTTTTGAAATTTGGAATCATATGGCAAAGATTCTCAGTAAAAGTGCACCAAGAACTCAAGAAATACATACTCCGAATCAAAAGTAAATGAAAACAAATGAGCACAAAGAATTTGGGTCACAGTGCAAAGGTTCTCGGTTCTTAGAACAAGTACGTACTATAAACTTAGAACAATGACAATACATATCTAAACACAAAACAAAACCAAATAAAATTTAAATAACAAATATTCACACAAATATGCTTAAACACTTGAAAATACGCATCTTCCTTGGTGCCAAAACTTGGGAGGTCATTTCCGTACCTCTCAAATATACAAATTTTATCACCTATTACATCATAAGCTACAATTAAATAAATAGTGGTAGTGGGGTTCATCAACAAAGAAGAGGGATTTTCTTAAGGGTTTATGCATATAATATTATATATATTTATGTATATATATATGGAGGGTTGGTTTGGTTTGACTAAGTTAAGGAATTGAAATACAAGGTAATTAGTATATATAAGATGGTATGCTAATCATGCAAACAAACTACAAAGATATGATTAAACACAAAGTTACGACACCTTAGGAGCAATTGATTTCCACTTCCAAGCCTCTTATCCATCATTAAATCAATAACCTCTTTAACTATCTTGACTGCATATTGTGGAGGTTAACCTCCTATTCTCTTTAAGCGTAATCAACAAGAGTGAATTCAACATCTCTTGGTAAACCTCACTAGTGAAAGTTTTAGATGATAAAGAAAGTTCAACATTTATGAAATTTAAACATTCAAGACTTTCCTATCTTTGCCTAGGACAAACATGACAAAGAGTTCAACATTATCATATTTACCTAGCTATATTTAGTTTCATCAATCTAATTAGAAATTCTAATTCCATGTTGTTGGACCACATGTCAAAAGAGAAGAAACTGATCACTTTCATCTAACTCGTAACATGTTATCATACAAACAATCTATATCAACACATTTATAATCAAATAAATGAAACTAAAATCAACATTCAAAGCATAGGAAATACATTTTAATCAAGAGATCTAATTACATTTTCAGAGGTTCTCACCACACAGGCTTGGAAGCTTTAATCAATTACTCCCAAGAAGAGAACTAACCTAGATTATCAAAATCCATAACATAGAATAAAAATCTACAAAGAAACATGGAAGAAATTTAAAGAGAGGTGGAAAAATTAGGGTTTTGGAGTCCCCAAGTACGGCCAAGAGACCTCCAAATGAGGGGATAAAGTGTTACTTATAGTATGAGTCAAATGGAAAAGAAAAAGCAGTATGAGAGAAAATTGCAGCAGTGCTCCGCCCGTGCGGAATAGCCTCCGCACAAGTGGAAACATGGCATAAGTAAAATCTCATGGCTCCACTCATGCGCCCACTAAATCCCTCAAAAGTTCTCCTTTCATCTTCTTCGCTCGGGCGAACCATTGATCCATTTTGGGAATTTTAGTATTCCTTTGTATAGTACTCGCAGAGAAGAATCCAATTATGTTATTTACAAACACCATTAATCTATTACAAATTAGACTTTCAAGTATGCTAAAAAGAGAGTATAAAGTGAGCACATCAAATCCCCAAACCAATTGAAGTCCAACCCAAAGGGAACACCTGACACCAACGAATCGAGACAGTGAACACAAAGAGTAGCTCGCACAATATAGGGAGCACCTCGCCTTGAGAGGAAAGATGACGAGTGCCTATGATCACCTTAGCAAGACCACGATCCTGTTATAATGAGAACTACTTGGACCACGACCAACCATGTGACACAACTCATTGGCTATAAATAGAAGTCAAGAACAGGGAGAAAGGAAATGGAATTTTCTCCAATTAAATCCTTAAACTAAAATGAAAGGCGTTGGAACTTAGTCCCAGGAATTTCCCAGGACCTTGTTTGTAAGTAAGCAGGACGATCAAACCAACCCATGCTGATTCTCAAGATTATGGAGGTCGGGAAGGAATCCTCGCATCAGTAGCGTCGTCTGTAGGTATGGATTTTTCTTTCTAAGCCTACAAAATATATGGGAAAGGTCGGGTTTCACAACCGGGAATTATTACTTAGCAAAATTATGAAAGACAACATGGTCAGTAAAAATCGAGTACGAACTTGTACCACAAAATAAAGGAAAATGGAAAATTCAAAAGGTATAAGCCTTATACAAATAAGTGTTACCCTAATTCAACCCCCAACAACAAGGCACGCCCAGTAAATAACTTTATCCATGCAATAGAACTGATAAATAAGTGGTAATATGTTCACTACTCCCCCATATTATATTTCAAGGACGTAGCTACGATAAAAAAATAGTCATAGAAATTAGGTCAATTATAAAAAAACTAATGTTATGGCAAGTACTGAGCAGGGTAAAAAAATATAAAATAAAAGCTAATACAAAGATGCTGCTAAAAGAGACCAATAAAGTAACAGTTAGTCTTGAGCTTGGAAGACCAAAGACATACATAATAAAAATAGATTAAAACAATAGAACAATCATCTTAATTTGTCAGATTACATCAAAGAATATTACATCATTTTATGTGGTAAACCTACTACATATATAAAAATAGCTAACTAGGTTGCAAGCTATCCCACTTATATTGGCAGTGCAGCGATGTGATGTCGCTAGAGCCACATAATAAAACTCCAAGCGAGGTGAAGAGCCATAGTCCGGTTCTCACAAGCGATCTCTTCTCCGACTCGATAGTGCACCCCTGAAGCGGGGGCACCAACATGAAAATAGGCAAGTATTCCATGTAACGATGAACTGCAATAAGACAATTATCATTCTCATGACATACTTTATTCTGTCCGTGCATAGTTGAATTAACTTTTAAACCTTGTCCAATCAGAAAAGTTCATAAAATGCGCATTCTATATATATGTCCCCTGGTGCCAAGCTGCCACGAGTTTGGATCTTCCCTTGCACCACTTACTACAGGTTCACATACGTCTGGAAAATGACTGTCCCTGTGACACAAGCAAAAAATACCCCGCCCTCTGTGATCCACACCCATTCACTCACTCCTATACCACCACATCCCCTAATTTAAATCACCAAAAATTTAAATTACTAAACACAATCAGGCATTACAACCTTCAACAAGGTAGAAACAATACAACAGTAAAAATACTAGGACACACATAGTCGCCATTAAGAAATAGTTACACATCTCCCATTAAGGAATAGTTACAAAAGCCTTAGCTACGAACTGATTTAGAGACTAATAGAACACTTTTGGTCTACATAGGTACTAGCTAGAAACCCCTAAGACATATAGTCTATAACTTTCACTTGTTCTACTTCTTTTTTGAATATTTCCTCTAGCTTCCATTGCATGTGCAAATACACATCATTGAGGGTAGCACCGACAACCTACATATGTTGCATATATTCAACGTAATAGGACTTACAAACAATATTAGATCTCCAGTCCAACGGTCCTTGTTGCATACTCATTAAGTAGATGGAGTATGCTTATACCTCTATGTCTTGCTTTAAGCCATCCACCTGTTGCTACAAGCAACGAACACGAACTTTCCAAACTTTCATTAACATTAATATTAGTACGTAATGCCTTAGTAACTTCCGCAGGAAGGGTACCTTCACCTCGTGTTGTTCCATCAATGGTTCCTCCACCTCCCAACACCTTTCCTGAGCTCGAAAGCATAACACTTTCTCACGTTCCACCCTATCCTCTAGCCCATCATACTTTGCTAGAATTCGAAATGAGAAATCACGTTCCTCATCATATCGAACTCTCAAATCTTGAATCCCCGCCATTAGTTAGCAACCATAGAGCTTATAATTTATCCTCCCCCCGAATAAGGCAATCCACGTGGTCACATTGTCTTAAAATAATAACCCCCATCCATTTATTCTCTTGAGATATCCCCAACAAATACTTATGCCACCCTCATTCTCGTACAATTACCTCTATCAATTCCTTCTCCAGTTTTGGATTTGAAAACTCTACTCGAGCAGATGGCCGTTATACTCATCTAAAGACGATAATTTCAACTCCAACTATGCCTTTCACCCTAACTTGCAGTCAATAAACCTTAGGAGTATGACCCTCACATGGTCCCATGGCTCTCAGGATGTTCTTGGACTCGCTCCTGATACAATATACTGGATCTATCTTCTTTAGATAAGTCACTATCTGGAAATAAACTCCCATATCCTGACCAATCCCCACCACCTCTAGCCCTAGGCTTTAGAAACCATATCTTGTGAAAACATAGTAGATTAAGGCCTCACTGGGGAAGCCATCCCTACCTATACAACATAAATCACTAGTAAAAAAAGAACATAAATCCAGAATAATTATAAATACAAAATTATGATCTTAGAAATAGGTATCATTTCATAAGGATTGCATAGAAAATCGATACGCCAAACACACCTAACCTCTTATAGGACTAGCCACCATATCCCTGTAAGAAGAACTACTAGGAAAACGATCCCCACCCACTACAATCAGACTAGCACCATAATTATCGACCACAGGGCCTGACCACAACTCACCACCAACCCTGCCAGGCTGAATAAGAGACACACATAGTTCAATCTTAAAACCCCCTCCAACTTTCCCATAGAGGAAAGCGAGCCCATCCTAGCCAATTCCTCTAACTAGCCTAAAGGTTTTACCACCCCCTTCAATATTCCTATTAATCCTTCACCGCAGCTCCTTTCGAGTTCTCCAATGGTTCCTCCAAGATGCAGCTCTCACCCAATCCAACTCTTTCTGGCTCTGGATCCTTCTTGAGAATGTGAAGCAAAACCTCTCACTTTCCAACCTCAGCCATTTTTAAGTATATATCCCTGAATAATCCTCAAAAATCTTGAGTTGTCCTGACAAGCAGGACCACCCTTCTTCAATGTCCTAACCTATCCACGCAAAATAACCAAATCCATTACAATTTCAATGATAATTGTTCTCTTTTATCAATGACTGTTAAGCAATTCTAGTTTCTTCAAAAATTCTTTGACCTTATTGGCATACTCATCAACATGCTGAGCGACACCAATAAACACTTCACAAACCTATAACTGGAGTTCGTACCCGGTGGTGGCCTCATCAAAACATCTCTAACACGATCACAAAGTAATCCAGGACATGCAGGGTTAGGCCATACTACAACTGGAGTTCGTACCCCGGTGGTGGCCTCATCACAACATCTCTAACACATGGAACCCCAATCTCACAACCAGATAAACAGGGGTGATAATCCCCCGGCACCACCACATTGCTCATGGTCATTATAATACCACACCCTACCCTTTCCATACTTGAATTCTACAAATAATGATGTAAATTTACATGTATCCCCCTTCAACTATCTAGAGAATGATTACAATAATTATAGTTACTCCTTAATAGTCGTTAAATACACCCTTGCCACTCCTTTTATATTTCAAGCTTACCCATACATTCTCAAGCCACTAACAACTGTAGTCTGAAAAAGTATATATAAGCTCAATCACATATATCCATGTATATTTACCTAAGGAACCGATACGTACTCTACCATCTTTTCGTTACAACTTCGCAAGGCAATCAAACTTGCCTCATTAACTCACCTTATGATTACACCTTTATAGTTCTAATAATAAAACATGAGGACTTAGCTCACCACAGCCCCTTGGAAAGTATACACCTCCCAAAACCAGTCGATGTATAACCCAAAGGGACCACCTCGCACTGATGAACAAAAAAAGCAGCTTGCACAATGCATGAAACACCTCATCTCGAGAGGAAAGATGACCAGCGCCCATAATCACCTTAGAAAGATCACGATCCAGTAATAATAGGAACGACATTGACCATGATGACACAAATTCATCAGCTATGAATGGAAGTAAAGAACAGTGAGAAATGTAACAATATTTTCTCCAATAAAATCCTTAGACTAAAATGAAAGCTAACTTGGGCTTCGAGCTTAGTCTCGGGAATTTCACGGGACCTTGTTTGTAGGTACGCCGGATGATTAAGCCAACCCATGCTGATTCTGGTGATTATGGATATCCGGAAGGAATCCCCCAAATTAGTGATTATATATGTTAAACCCCAAGATCTTTATGGACGACACCCTAACTTACTGCTTTCTACTTTTTATTAATTAGAAGGGAGAAAGAGATCAACAATTATAAATCATTTTATCTTTGATCGTGGCTCGTGTGTATTTAACATTGCCCGTGGGTCCTATCAAATTTTAGCGCCATTGTCGGGGATTTAATGTGTGTTTATTAGATAGCTTGCTTAGTTAGTCTGTAGAGTAGTGCTTTCTTTTGTTTCTCTTGGTGTGTTTTGTGTGCTTTTAGTGTGTGCTTGTTTAGTGTGTTTCTTGTTCTTTGGATTTTGTATTTCTTGAGTTTTTGAAGTCAACTGAGCATCCTTGCACTATAATTTTCAAATTTGTGTGCTTTCTTTGTTTTTGTTTACTTTTGCTCGGAGGTAGTACTTCTTGTGTTCTTAGTGTTTATACCAAGGATCCTTGTACTACGATTTTATTTATTTTTATTGAAAAATAGAAAATCTCTCCTTGAGGAAACTCATAAGAGAGGAGAAGCTCAACAATTGTGTAGGACATGTCATTGAGATCATATTACTGAGTCTTGCTATTGGTTAAGAGACACTACCACATATACACCCATCTAGCACCAATTTTTTGGTACCGGTTTTTGAAATCGGTGCCCCAAATAAATTAGCACCGGTTTTTTAAAAAATTAACAGCACTTTTTGAAAATTGGTGCTAATTTTTTTAAAAATGGTGCTAATTTAACACTGGTTTTCAAAAAACCGTTGTTAATTCAAAAAATTGGGGCTAAAATTTTTAAAATTCAATCTTTCCGCAAAAAATTTCAAAAAAATTTGGCCGCAAATTTTATAAACCGGCTTTAGTTTTAAAATAATCGGTGCTAATTTAACACCGATTTTTTTTAAAAAAATATGTGTTAATTAAAAACTGGTGTTTAAATTTTAAAAATCAATCTTCCTACCAAATATTTCAAAAAAATTCTCCAAAAAATGTTATTGTCAAAATTTTCGTGTGATGGGCGCAACTTCGTGCAACAGCTCGAAGCTAAATATTTATAAAATTCAGTCTTCCCACAAAAAAAATTTAAATTTAGCCAAAAATTTCATGTGATGGGTTTAGTTGTGCTCAGCTATATATTTTTAAATTGTAATTTTCCCGCCAAAAATTTCAAAAAAATTGCTAAAATTTAATTTTTTTGGCAAAAAATTCATGCGATGGGCGCATCTTTGCACTGTGGCTCTAAGTTAAAATTTTAAAAATTCAATCTTTCTGCCAAAATTTCAAAAGAAAAATTATCAAAAATGTAAATTTTTGCCAAAGATATCATGAGATTTGCGCAGCGGCTTGCAACCGCTCTAAATTAAATTATATTTTTTCTTGACTTTCAAAATCGTTCACTTAATTTGTTGACTTTAACTATAATTAGGTTGACTAAAATTAATCAACGATGAACCTTTATTGACCTAATATAAATAAGAATAAATGTTTGAATAACAAAAATAATGTATTTTGGAGCAATGGATAATGGGGAAACACAATTTTGGGTCATAGTGTAATTTTCCAAAATTGTGTACAAGTACTCAATGTTGATTTTCGAGGCCCTTCCATTCACCCATACATGCCCAAATAGAAAAGTCTAAATCATATAATATTCAATTGAATTTTGGTGTCGCCAATTTCGTGATTCGACAATTTTAATTTTCTTGAAGGAACCTAAGTGCAAAAAGTAAAAACTTTACTTGTAACTCCAAAATGAAATCCTCTCCAATATGGTGCTTCCCTTTGCACCCCATTTTATTTTCCAAATCTGTAACAGAATATTTATCAT
>JAULKK010281711.1:0-14245 GCA_032355705.1 Rubia peregrina
CTTTTCAGCTGAGTAGGACAACTGAAAAAGATATTCAATTTGTTTGGCTGAGCTGTAAGAATGTTTGCTGCTTCCATTGCCTCACTTGGTGATAAACCATCTAATTCAAGTAACTCTCCCAAAACTTTGTTACACTTATCAACCATGTCTTTCTCACAATTATCAGCACAAACCCAAACATTAGCCATTGTCGAAAGATGACCATTCATATCTTTTATAAAATGTTGTAAGCTTGCGAGTTCTGAAGTGCTAGAACTCTCAGTCGCCTTTGTGCTTTTCCTCTTCTTAGAAGTCTTCTCTATTTTAGCTTTCTTCAATGGAGGAGTGGGCTCAATAGTTTGAGACTCACCATCATCACCACTCGACTCAATGTCAACTTGCACATTTTTCTCCTTTTCCATGTTCCTACAATATCTTCAAATCCCTCAGCAGACTTTCCAGTTGCATAGTCTTTACCATAAATTTCTGCCATGACATGGAAGTGAGGAACGGGTACTCCATATAAATTCTTGCATGCAGGATGAGCCTGCAAAAATGATGAAGGTATAAGCGTATAAAAAGTACAATGAAATAAATTAGTTATAAAAATGTAATCTAAAATTATTTTACCTTGCAATATTCATCGTACACTGATCTTTCCAAAGATACTACGTGTCTCTCATCATCCCATTTGAATCCAATTGTTCCCAACCTTTGAAGGATGGCTTTGAATTTGCTAACTAGAGTTTTCAGTCGGGAATCAATGTGATGTGTAGCTTTCAAACCACAACCGGGCACTGCCTTACTAAGTAATTCCTCCAAATGAATCATGTAGCCATTTCTAAACCCATTCTCACATTTCCAATGAGGATCAGTGGCTAACTCATGCAAAGCTCCCACGGGTGCCTAATCTTCTTCACTAGACCAAAATCGCTTATTTTTACCTCTTCCACTGCCACCAGTTGACAAAATTTCACTCATCCTATTTTCAAATGCAATTCATCGTCAATCAATAGAATAAAAAAATAATGCAAATATACACTACAAAATATTCAATAGAAATATATCGCCGAGTCAATGAAAATATTCAAATTAGGAAACAACAAGCATAGAATTGAAAACAAGCAGTGTTTTCAATTGCTGCAGTACCGAGACATATACATACTGTAAGGGAAAAAATGTATAATGCAACTTTTAAGCAATTGGTACAAAGTAATAGAGTATATAGTTATACATGAATAATAGAGAAATAGAGTATACATATGGTACATGAACTTTTAAGCAATAGGATTGCTTTTGTCCTCTTGGAACGAGAACATCAGTTGTAGGCATTGGGTTAGAGTTGCTGCAATTTAAATGGAACACAGAGCACATCCTTGCCATTTTCATTGATCCTAGGGAAACATCATACTTTAGCCACTCTTACTACCCTTAAAAGGCATATTAAGTGATCAAGCAACAACAAGCTATATAGCATTAGAGCTCTGAAGTTCCATTGCTCAAATTCTAGTGTTCAAATCCATGACTTTTCTTTTCATTTAACTTTCTTTTCTATTTTGTGTATGGATACATGATCTCATTGGATATCTGGCCTAAACTTTACAACACGGGGTGAAGGTAAATTATAGGAAACACATCCAAAGCAATGCTTATCCATTGATAATCTCGAATTCAATAGGTAATAAAATTATCACAAACAAACTCATCTTCATTACATAAGACGAAGGAGAGTAGGTATTGTTAATGTGTAGTAATTATCTACAGAGTCCAATGAATGTTTCCGCATCTTACTAGAAACCTAAACAAAACAAAGAACCTTCGTGATAATGTACGTATAGATTTATTTTGCATTGGTTGATAAAGAATCAAACCAAACCTACCTACTCCCCTGAGTCGATTCACAATTCGGAAAACAGATAACAATCAAAACTAAAACTTCATCTCCGAGCAGCACAACAACAAAAATAGAGGAATTTTGAACAAAATCGTCTACGAAACTAGGGTTAAAACAATATCATAACAAAGTGAGTATTTACTCAATAATACGATGTAGATTACCTGATTTTCAAAATTTGTTGCAGAAATCTTGTCTTAGAGTTGAGAAAACAGATCTCAGGCCACTTGACGATGGACGATGATGGTAAAGGTGAAGGTTTTAGGAAGAAAAAATGTTGAAAAAGGTAGAGAATACGTCCTCTTTTTTCTCCTTTTTTAAATTAATCGAAACGAATGATTGGGGAATCCCAGTCCCAGGGTGAGACTAGAGAATGACGATACATCCAAATGGGGGAATGGGAAAAACTAATAATATTGAAGGGAATGATATAAAATGCAAACCAAATACTAACAAAGAGAATCAAAATCCCTTATTCCCTTTCCCTTTCCTGATTCACCCCAACCAAACGGGCCATAAATGGTCAAAATTGGATTTTTGCCTCTAATTCCTTTAGTTATGTTAATTTTTTCATTGACAATGAACCTTCTCGATTTTTAAATGTTTATTTCTCATCTTTCGATCATAGGATAGAAAGGAAAGCAATGATTTTTTTAATTGTTGTTCTTTCGTTGTTTATGTTGCTGAATAGGCATGTATTTGTCTTAATGTTTTTCGGCCTGATAGATTAGAATTTTATGTTCATGATGATCAGTCAATTTAATTGTTCATGTCGATGTATTTTGTCAGATCAAATTTTACAGATCGTGTGTTTGTGATTCGTTTGCATGTCTCTATTAGGAGTTTTGTTCCCGACATGTGTTTTTCAAAGTGTTTACGAATTGGATAACATAGATCGTGCTTTGGATCAAAAGCTGTTACAGTTGTTGAAGATCCCTATTTGCATAGTGATATTGATGTGTGATACGCTCTACTCTGTCAAGTTGTCATGATTTTCACAGGAAGTAAGTTAATATCCTCGACGAGATGTTACAGTTTTTACTGGATATCTAATATGTAGATATTAATGGTACATGCGATCAGTTTGGTTGACATGTAATTTAAATATCATTACACTAAATTTGTTCTTACTAGATATTAGTTAGATTGAATGGAAATTTCACTTATTGTAATCGATGTTGGAAATTTTTCTCACCATGTTTAAATGATTGATTCAAAAAACGAACCTCCTACCTATATTAGTTTCTATTTTTGGAAGGAAAATAAAGACTGGACCATTCAAACTCGATATGAGAACGAAAAGATTAAAAATAAACTTTTCGTAATGTCTAGGACCAAATGAAAATTTAAATTCAACATTAGAGACATCTGAGAAGGTTGATCTGTGTTAAAAATTGTAAGTGACTTTTAGTGTTGAAAATGTTCCATTGTAGTTATGTATATTGTTGTCTTTCAACTTTATTAGACTATAAATTCTACCTTCCTTCTAATTTAAGAATTATTTTTTACGTTTTTCATATTTTATAAATAATATTTTAAATTATGTGTAAATAAATATGATGTAAAACCGACATTTATATCTACATAGGTCACATGTGATGCTATTCATATCTACATATAACATTGATATTTATGGAAAAAGTGCAATTTTGGTCCTTTTGTTTGATACATGCAAGTTGGATTCTTTGCTTTTGATATAGTAGAAAGTTATGGTAATTTTTGTTATAAAATTGACAAAAGTACATTTTTAATTTGATAAATGTGAGAAGATTGCCCTTTAAATTGGTTTTGACCAGTCAATATTATTTTTGAAACAATAATTCTTTTAAAACGAGCTAACTGTGCTCTACAGTTTGAATGTCATAAACCTAATGTTTCATAATAAAATTAAGGGTAATTCTGTGATTGACTTGTCACACACACACACACATATATATATATATACACCCACATATAACCGATTATATAAAATGATAATTTTTCTACTTTTGTCAAACAAAAGAGCAGTTTTGCCAATTTTAAAACACAAAAAGGACCTAATGATCGAGTCGATGAATCAAACAAGAAGTTTCAAAATTACACTATTTCCAAATATTTACGGTTAAATTCAATAAATTTTAATCAAATGTACAGTGTCAATGAACCTTAAAAGGAGTTTGGATAATTTTAACGAAAAATATTTGAACTGCTAGTGTTGTCTTTATAATTTTATGAGATCATAAATATTCAACGTTAATTTGTTATGAAAATATTTGAAATAGTACACAACCAAAAGATTTGGACTCTTTGAAACCAATAAATGAAGTAGTCAGCCAAAACACAAGAAATTATAGATCAAGAGAAAATCAACATACTAAGATTTTACAAGCAATCAAACTTGCTGATGATCTTTTGGTTGAAAATCATATTTGCCCATATTTAAGTAATGTCATGCAAATGAAGGGCCTTTTGGCTGAAAAGATGTGAGTGTTAGATATAATGACGGAAAGTGCTTATTCTCCTCGTTCCACTTCAAATTGCACACTTACGTTTTTAATACAAAATTTTAAATTAAAGTTTGACTGCATATTTGAATAGGTACATTAGCAATAATCTCATCGTTTGTAATATTATTATATCTGTCGTAATAAGTATTTTCTACATTAAAGGTTAAATATGTTTCTTAAACAACGTGATAATAATTATGATGCAATTTAAACTGGAACGGGAGGAGTATGAAAATTACACACTAGCTAGTAACCAAGATTAAAGATAAGAAATTAAAGGGAGAAAACGAAAGGAATCATGGGAATTTAATGTGACTAGTCTGTGACGTGGCAGGTGGATTCTTCCGGGTTATTGCTTATTCACATGAAGGGAATCCTCATGTGAATATATGTTTCATTAACAATTGTTTAACTAATAACTACCAATACTATTGTTTCCCCATCCGGACGCAACAACAGTAATAGAGCACTATTTCTCATAATCACGCACTACTATGTAAAAAAATCGTAAGAATGGTAATGTTAATACTTCCTCCCGTTCTTTAACATTGACATCATTTTTTGTCAATTTTTTTCAAGACATGTTTGACCATACAGTATATAAACAATAAAATTACCGTATGAGATACCTTTAGATTCTCCGTAATATGTAGTAACTGAATATCAAATTTTTATTTATCGTTATTATATAAAACTAAAATTATCGATGGTCAAACATACCTAAAAAAGTGGTGGTCAAACAGTGCCAATGTTAGTGAATCGGAGGGAGTAGGTCAATATGCATATTAATTTTTAAATATATCTTAACTCTATTAGTCTAAAGTTCATTCCATCTCATATGCCATTCAATTAAAATAATTTTAGTAAAATCTTGAAGTGATACTACTTATCTTAATTTTGATTTACTATTTTTATTTTATCCATGTATGGTTTTAGTTCAGTTCAATTCGGTAGAAAATCGACTTTAAAAAAGAGATACTGTCTGATTCTTATTTTCTTCCACAATTTGTGTATTATAAGTGAAAACTCATGGGAGAAAATCAGTTTAATATTTTAAATTTTATGACAAGATTAATTTTGCCTAAGGCACAACCGGGTAACACGGGAGAAAGACTCATATGAAAACCGTCTCACCATAATTTATGATGAGATGAGAGATTAAGTAAAAATTTTAAAATTACAAAAAGAACCCATATCATCTCCAATTTTTAAACAGTTGTATTTAAACCCTCAGTCTCAGCAGGAAGTTTAGGTGAGATCATTTCAACCAAGTCTTTGTATATGTTGGGATTTGTAGAATGCAAATTTATTTTATAACGTTATAAAAATGCTCATAATAATTTTTAATACTTGAAGATTTAGAACTCTTTAAAAACATGAATATCAACTATACAATATAATACTTTTAAATGTTAATTACTCAGACTTATTTTCAAATGCTAAAAAGTAATTAAGAATCCATGCAAATTGCAATATGCATCTTAAAGTAATTGAACCTTTTGTTTTAGTAGTGACATGAAAGCAATGCAACATATAAAAAACATAAAATGCTTGTTCTTTAATAAAATTCATAAAATATATATTACAAAACGAATTAATGGGAGTTTATATATTTAAAAAAAACTACAGTATGTTAAACTTATTTGCTAACTGATATACGGAGTACATCATTACTAATTAACAGAATATAAAATCATAATGATAATTAGAAAAAAAGCCTATTTTTAAAAGAAGAAATAACAAATAATTAATCAATCCCCATGAATTAAGTTGGCCAAGATAGTAATTCTTCTGGTCTGCCAATATGCAACTATCATGTTCAGTACAGTTCGATTAATTTATACACCCCTCCCTTACAATATTCATCCCTCACACACACACACACACACACTAGCTAGTTCATTTCCACCTTTATACGCATATATATAGCCCACCATTATCCTTCTTCTTCTGCTATCAAAAACACACTCTGATCTCCTGTCTGTTCTTCAATCTGATAGTTTCTGGCCTGTTTAATGCTTACAACTCACAACAGCCAGTTCTTTCAGAGTGTTAGAACTACAGAAATTTTGTCTTCTCAGAAACAAAAAAGAAAAACCTCACCAAACAGCTCCTAAGATGTTGGAGATCTAGCTGTGTTTTCACTATTCCGGTGTCTTATATTTTTTCCCCTGTTATTACATAAGCTGTTAGATTTTTTTTTGCGGGCGAGTGATAATGCTTCCTCCTCCGATGATGCTCTCCAATTCCACTTCCTTGTCCGATGAGTTGAGCTCCTCCTCTGTCTTGACGCGAGTTCATGATTTTGGAGGCTTCAATTTAAAGGCGCATAGCGCCTCCTCTGCGCAGCAGCAAGCTCCTCCTCCTCCCCCTCCGCTGAAAATCAAGAAAAAGAGGAACCTCCCCGGCAACCCTGGTAATTTTTTTGGTTTTCTTTGATGGATATATCGATCGAGGTTCACATAGTCTTGTTTTTGACCGCCTAACAGTTAAACGGGTTATTCTATAAGTAAGATAGCTAATGTAGTGGTTTGATATTTATTTTCATTTATTACAATGAGATTTCCATGATTTCAAAAACTTCTTGAATAAGCCGATCTTAGAAGTTATCGGAATGAAGGTTGTTATGATTGGTTTAATCGTTAGACTGTCTGACAGAAGGCGCTCTCAGCGAGGTTTGGGATTATCTTCTATTTTTGTAGTATAGAAATGTTACACGATTCGGATTGGATTGAATTAATTGCTCTTATAGTTTAAGGTAACATGGTTGAATTAAATATTGTGTCTGATGTAACACAGTTCGCACACTCAAGCCGCACACTCAAGCCGCACATAATGTAATTGCTGCAAAAAGTCTTCTTGTAATATACATGACTGTGTTTGACATAGCTTATAAGGGCTTTGATTATATTTTAACCTCCTTTTTAGTGTTTCGTAAACTCCTAAAAAGGCAGAAGCTATTCTTTTGGGGAAAAACAGAATCTGATATCACTTTGTTTTTAAAATAATCCAGTTTTGCTTAAACGTTATTTCTAACATCATATTGTTCACTCTTCAAGATCCCGATGCTGAGGTGATCTCGCTCTCTCCGCGCACACTGATGGCCACGAACAGGTTCGTGTGCGAAGTGTGCAACAAGGGGTTCCAGAGGGACCAAAACCTGCAGTTGCATCGGAGGGGACACAATCTGCCATGGAAGCTGAAGCAGAAAAGCAGCAAGGAAAATAGGAAGAAGGCCTATGTGTGCCCTGAGAAGGGCTGCGTTCATCACCACCCCTCGAGAGCGCTTGGTGATCTCACAGGGATCAAGAAGCACTATTGCAGGAAGCACGGGGAGAAGAAGTTTAAGTGCGACAAGTGCTCGAAGATTTACGCGGTGCGCTCGGATTGGAAGGCCCACTCGAAAATTTGCGGGACTAAGGAGTATAAGTGTGATTGTGGAACTATTTTCTCCAGGTATGTATTTTTCTGATCTCTGGGAACTGTTTGTGTGAACATTTCCTTAGTGTTTGCATGGTGGATCTCTTTTCTATCTCTCATCATGAGAGGGAATACATTTTTTATTTACTTTATAGCTTTACAAGAAACGGTCGAATTGAGCCAAACTGAAATGAAAATACTGATTTGTTTACCTCCTCACTTGATAAGAATGTTTGATTCGATCTAATGGGTTGGTTTGAGCATACTATCAGTCAGAAATTATGTAATACAGGGTTTAAAAATGCGTTTCTTTCTACGTGAACATCTGCATATAGAGTCCATTAATATTTTTCCTATTTGTTTAAAGTACGTAGAAAGTTGTCCCTTGGCATTCTTATTCGACTCATCTCAGTTTTTTCGCTTCAATCAAACTCATCACAATTTATGATACGTACACGGAAAACTTCTATCAGTGACACAATTTCAGTGACATAAAAAATGTCACAATTTCCCGCACCTTCATATGTTACTAAGTTTCATTCCAATTATATACTATGTCGATAATCTATATTATTACATCAACTCATGCCACAAACTTTTATGCACCTATACATATCAGTGCCTATTGAAGTGTCCTAAAAAACTATAGTTGAGAGTGTTACATTCATTTAGTAACACGCATAATATTGACACTTTGCAAGGCGTATGTTTTTGTGTCATTTGTGATATGGTAAATTGGTAATGAACTCTCCAAAACAAGTCACTTCCCGGGCTCTCCCTTTTAGAGTGTTAGTACAGCTTAATTTTCGAGTTAGATTCTTCAATATTGAATGTGACTGTCCAAATACAACTTACATTAGTTACATTCATCACTGATTGTGATTGCCCGATTACTTTTTCCAGAACTTTGTTCTGAAAAGATTAGTTTTAGAATCACAATATTGATGGATTGTTTTTGTTTCCCATGGTACAGAAAGGACAGCTTCATCACTCATAGGGCATTCTGTGATGCACTGTCTGAGGAAAGTGCAAGAATGTCGGCAAACCCTATATTTGCACCACCACTATTGCCGCCACCAGCCACCGCGAATAGCTCCCAATTTCTCCTCCACCCCAATTTGCAGAACCCGCCGCCAAATTCTCCGTTCCAATTCCAACAACAACAGCAACACCACCACCTCTTCGACTCCCTTTCGCGATTCTCCAACAACCAACATGCATGGGACCTCACTCAAAACCCTAACCCTAACCAATTTCTGGTCAAGCCTGAAATCTCCCATATTCCTCATTCCACCCCAGCTTTCTTCCAAGACATACTCCCACCACCGCCGCCGCACAAGAGGTTCCACCAGCTTCCCGACCTCGTCAACCACTTCTCCGCCACCGCTCTCCTCCAGAAGGCGGCGGTGCTGGGCCCACAATCAGTTGGCCAGATGCAATCCACCATGACTCATCTGGATATGGCCGACATTGCCGGAAACATGCCAGCGCCGGAGTACCCCGGAGACTTTGGGTCCGGGGATTTCGGTGCCTGGCAGAAAAACGACCGGTTGACCCAGACCAGGGATTTTCTTGGTCTAACCGGCGATCAACTCGATGTTGGGGGCAGCAGCGGCGGAGAAAGCACCGATTTAAACGGGAGGACCGACCTGAACATGAGGGGGCTAATGTCGTTTGCCGAGATTTTAGACTTTTCCGCGTCGGCAAATTGGAGAAATTGTTAGCTGAAAAAGATAGAGAAGAAATGGCGGCAACATAATCATAGTAACTGAATATGAATTTCCCAGAACTAATTATATTCAATTGCTTTCCTTAAAAAAAGGGTTTTCCAGAATAATCCTAATTTTGAACGAAATGATTCATAAGATTTTATTCTTCATATGTCCTGCCTAGAAGTAAGGGTTTTAAGGATATGGTTATAATTAGAAAATTTTAGATGTTTTGGTTGTGAAAGGGAAGAGTTGTTTTTGCCTTTCATTTAATGTTAAACCTTTATTATTGATCTAATTCTGATTTTTTCTTCTTCTTTTGGGGTTATTTATTTACATTATACGATATGCCGCTCCCTTAGGTATTATGCTAGTTATCCCCTTTCCCGGAAAGTTCTACAGGGAAAAATTGTATTGATTATTTTCAATATGTTAAGAACAGAATATTACAATAAATTATTAAATGTAAAACTAGAGTTGTGTATTTTCATGAAGAAAAAGAGAATCAAATTTTCACCAATCTTTTAGGATTACAAGTATATATAAATTCATAAAATATGAATTAGATATTTATTTAAAGAACAAGTCTGCTGACCAATCATGAAAAATCTCATTTCAATGATCATGAAATATCTGTAAATCCATTATAAAGAATCTCAATTACTCCCTTCGTCACAACCAATTCTTCACAAAAAATTTTTTAGTCAAAGAGGTCAAACTTTGACCAAATATTTGAATAGGTATATGAACAATAATTGTATCGTATGAGATATGGTTAGATTCTTCGTAACATGTAGTTTCTAAATATCAATTTTATCGCACCATTATTGTCCTTAAATCCTAAACCCCTTTACAGTCAAACATATTTATTGAAGATCGTGAAAAAATTATGTGCAGAAATGGGTGGGACGGAGGGAGTAACTGTACTACAAAACTCTCTATCCCCCTTGTTTTCTTTTCTGGAATTCAGCCCATTATATAATTTTGTACATGAAGCATGGATTAACTCTCTTTCTTTTTCTTGTTTCTGGTTTCAGCCCGTCAAGCATTACATACTGTACATACTATTTTAGTATCATTTTCCTTCACATATTTGAAGTTTTGGTCAAACCGTGTCAATTACGCAACCGCCTTCAGTTTTGAAATTGAAACTTGTTTCGGAGTTTCTGAAAAAAAAGTGTCCTAATCCAAATTAATTTCTGACAGCACTGTCCCAAACCAGAACCTTCCGCCTCTAAAGATTTCGACGAGTTCTGAAGTAGAGTCAGAATTTTTCTTGTCGCCAACAACATACGAAAGACACATTGTTGATGGTTGATCACGATAATTACTAGCAAGAAGTTACACATAGGTATATAACTACGGGCGGAGAAAGATGCTAAGGTTATAGTCATGTGCATGATTTCAATCAGTAATTTAGTGATATCTTTGTTGATGGCTCAATCTGATGGCCTATACTCCTCCGTCTACTCTCAATTGCTTATTTACTTTTCATGGTATTCAATGAACATGTTTGACAGTAAATATCTCTAGTTACTTATAATAATGTCGCATAAAAATTAATATTTAGAAAATAGATGTTAAAACAAATCAAACTATATCTCATATGATATATTTATTATTGATACATTAATTTAGATTTAGGGGCAAAATTTATTAAAATTGACTCAAAAAAAGTAAACAAGAAATTTAGAGTGAGAGGTAATGAGTATATATGAGCAGCCAAAATAGCACGACAAGAAAATAATATCAACGACACAGTTGAATTAATTAATCAAAAGGATTCGCGATTCTACTCATTGCTTTCAATGGAAATTCACATAAATGTCAATGACTACTACTACAAGACACCTGCCTACCGATTCTACATCAAGAACACTAAAAATTTGCAACAATCAATTACAAAGGTTCCAACCTAAACTCAGAAGTTGGCCATGATAACGAGGCCAGCCACAAGAATATTGAACCCTAAAGATCTTGCACTCAGCTCCTTGACAACACCAGAACCCGATGGAAGTGGAGAAGGCGATCCATGATATGCCGGATTTTGCCCGTATGATTCGTGATGATGCTCCGGGTTTGGCCCGAACGATTGATGATGATATTCCGGGTTTGGCCGGTATAGCTGCTGTGCCCTAACCACGTCTTCAACCGCTAGGTCAACTTTCTTGATCCCAGGAGCCATATGCGAGTACATTATCGAATCTTTGGACTGGGAGTGCTCCAATCCTAGTAGATGTCCGATCGCATGGATCGCCACAGATTCCAAATCAAACGCATCCTCTGAAACTTTCCCGACGGCCCATTTCACGTCGGCGTTCAGCCGGAGAATCCCCTTGGGCGGCAACGAAGCGTGGTTCAGAACTCCGTTTGGCAAGCCGTGGAAGAAGCCGATCCTGATGTTGGGTTTAGATAAGCTGTCTGTCTCCTCGAAACTCACCTGAATCACCGACGACCAGGTTCCGAAGGCGCGAGCAAAGGCGTTTCCGATGTCGGTCTGGCTCAGATAAGCGATCGGCTTGTTTTGGTCGAAAGCGTACTTTAGCGTGATCGGAAGCGCCGCGCCGGGCCACCTGGGTGTGCCGCGCAAGTCATCTCCAACGCTCCATCTTACGTATCTGAGTTCGTCCGCTTCTCCTGGGTCCAAATATTCATCGGTTGGATTGTCGTCCAGATTTCTGGCTCCGAAAACGGGTTGAAGGAGGATGAACAATATGAACAGCATTCGGGTCATGTTGTGATAATTGAAAGAAGTCATGGTTTCTCTTAGTTTATATGATTCGTAATCTCAAGATAAATGTTTTACTTGTAGTTGCTCATTGTTTTGGGGGTTTATATAAAGAAAGAGGATGGTGCAAAACATAATCGATATCGGTTTTGGACGTGGAAAACCGAATCCAAATTGGTTTCGGAATTAGAATTAGCAATGCTAAATTGGTTTCGGCTACGCGTTTTCGGTTACGGAGCTTGGATTAAATTTGTTTTGGCTACTCGAATTAGGTTTCTAAATAAATTAATCTCATACTTATCCATACAAAACATAAGAATTTATTTTTCTCATTCAAATTTAAATTCTTCAAGATAACTCCAACGTGAATTTCTCCAACAAATCTGATATGTGTTGATTCCAAATAAAAACAGCTCCCTTATCCAATGATTTCTGCGCAGACTTTGTCATTTTTGCTCCATATATCTGTAAAAATCC
Source organism: Rubia peregrina (assembly GCA_032355705.1). Classification (NCBI taxonomy): domain Eukaryota; kingdom Viridiplantae; phylum Streptophyta; class Magnoliopsida; order Gentianales; family Rubiaceae; genus Rubia; species Rubia peregrina. The sequence continues at coordinate 12,694 of JAULKK010281711.1, forward strand.
ACCATTATCCATATAAAACTCATAATCCTCCATCTGTACCAAAAAAATACATCTTAGGTGTAAATTTATTGCTCCCCCTCTTGAACACAAACGTTTACCTACAGTCTCGGACTCTTATGTATTTGTGCAAATGGGGTGCACCTTTTGGGCAGCCTTTGTACAGTCCTTGTGCGGCTTTTAAAGCTTTTCCCTTAATTTTGTTATGAGTGTCGCATTTGTAATTTATGTAGTAACTACAATAAAATTATGATAGTGCACAGTTTTACATAACATAATGCACCACCCTGTTATATGAAAAGCACACAATATCTTTGGAGATACGGTACTCACAAGGATACCAATGATTTGCCTCATAACCACTAATTGGTGCAGGATCACGAGCGCTCTCTGGTGCCGGATCAACCAAATGTAGCGTGTGCCCGTCTTCAACATGGTAGGCACAGAGATTTTCTTCATCCTTGAGAGCTTAGATGTGGCAGATAAGTCGCTGGTTCTATGAAACCACGCCGGTTACTTCAGCTATTTGTTTCTTAAGCGTCGGAACAGGAACACTTTGGGTACTGCTCATATATATAGGCCATCAGATTGATTTGTTTGTCTTTTAAAGTTTTGCCCAAATCATTGTGGGGAACAGATACTAATAATTGAACACACTACAAACTAAAAAAGCCAAGAAAAAAAATCTGGGAAAATATTTTTAATCTTCTAATTAAAAAGAAACTTCTTCATCATTGTTGAATTCTATATTTTGCGTTATTTATTATTTAAAAAATCAATGTCACAACAGTCGTCCAAAGACTGCACAAAAGTTGCTCTAAAGGTGCACCTCATTTGCACAGATATAATCTGAACGTGCACCTCATTTTCACAAAAACATCCAAAAGTATTTAAGAAAGCTAACATCTATGCATTTAAAATTTTGTGATTGAGATCTAAAACCTTTTGTATTGTCAGAGAGAGTTCGTTAAACTTTATAAAAGTTACTCAAAGAAATGGAAGATGCAAAATATGATCCTAGTACAAGCACCTCACTTTGTTTCCTTGATGAAGAATGTCGAAGCTCACTAGTTTGAGTTGGTGAAGTGACATTAATGTCTTGAGCTTGAACCTACTGATTGTTTTGAGGTTCAAGGTCATTATTTGTTGGAGTATTTAAGAAAGTTAATCCCTACAACTTCAACCTTGACCCAATGCCTGCCCTAGGATTTTCTATAAAAAAAAATGGGTCTCACATACAATATTTGGGCCACGTAATATTTGCAATTAGAGACGTGATATGAAAGAGGAAAAGAAGATGACTGAACCAATTAATTAGAAACATAATATTTGATGATTTTTTCTTAGTAAAAGAATTTAAAAAAAATAAGACCCCGTTACAGTAAAAAGATTGATGGCCTGAGGCAAAGCCTTCACTTGCCTCATGGTGAGGCTGGGCCTGCCTTGACCTGTTGGAAAATAAGGTTGAATTCGTCAACTTTGGGCTCAGTTTTGAGTAGTACCCGAAATGAATTGGGTCCGGTGGATGACATTTTTGGATTCTACGTTGCGAGTA
>JAULKK010281730.1:0-24492 GCA_032355705.1 Rubia peregrina
ATATGGTTATGTATATAAGCTCATATGGGTCAATATATGGGTTAAAACCCGCGGATTTAACCATATGGGTTGTTATATAAACCCATATGGGTCACTACATGGGTTGAAACCCGCGAGTTTTACCCAAATGGGTTGGCATATAAACCCATATGGGTTCATATATGGCTGGAAACCCACAGGTTTACCCATTCTTGACCCATGAGTTGATTTTTTTTACCCGCGGGTTGGCCACTTTTTCACCCCAACCCATATGTGAACCGACCCATTTTTTACCCATCATAAAATGGGTCATACCCATATTTTTTAACAACCCATATTACCCAACCCGTATTTAACCCGATCGCCCATTCGCCACCCCTAATAAATACCAATTTAGCAAATAACATTATCATTATCAACATTGCATGCATACGGATTCCATAGAATATGAAAAATCATCAAAGTTTTGAAAATTTGACTGTAATATCATGTCATTGCATGGTTTATGATAAAAAATATATTTATTATTATCATACATTTTTTTACAAAATTTTTGAAAAATTAAAATTAGATTATAATTTTTACTAATTAAACTTTGAGATGCCCATTTTCTTCTTCTTCCAATATTTTTAATATATTATGATAAATTGATAACATTGTGCTATTTTCCGAGGGAAAAAAAAGACATTCTAGAGAAGGTAAATTTTTTATCAAACATTCTAGGGAAGACAAGAAAAAAAACTTCTGTGGTCAACAAATATTGTATTTCGTAAAATGTTGGACATTTCTAGCAGCACCAGTGGCTGAACCATGCACAGTCAAATATAATGAGCAGCTCATAATGATAAAAAAAAAAATATGTATGTTAGATCTAAAATTTTAAATTAGGGATATTGTAAGCAATTCATGATTATAATTATATTTAAAAAATATAAGTTTAAAATTTTGATCCAAAAAAAAATATATATATATATATATATATATTCATCAGATAAAAAATACTGTCTTAAATTGTCAATATTTTATAATTATTATACAGATTAAAGAAAGTTAAAATTTATGATAATATAAATTTAATATTAAAATTAAAATATAATGTACCTTAATGCATTAATTTTTTATGATAAAATCTTGAGAAAAAACCCCTTTCCATAGGTATATCGAAAGTCGGAGTTAAAATTGAATTATAGAAACGTAAAATATTTTAGTTGCAATATAAAAAATTTACTATGCAACGTGCAGTAGTTATAATTTTATGACCCAATTAATGTAACCCAAAATTTTTATCTTGATTTCTTCTAATGTGCAATTTAAATGTTGGTCTTTCCATAACTTATGGAAAGACGGTATTTCAAGAAACAAACTCATTTTTTGAATAATATTACCAATCACATATTGATATGTACTAAAATATGTCATTTCTAAATATTAGTTAACAAAAATAAAACAAAGTCGTATAAATGGACAAAGTCTTGTGAAAAACTGTCTTTCCATAGGCATATGGAAAGACGGAGTTGAATTAGAATTATAGAAAGGTAAAAGGTTTTAATTGCAATATTAAAAAAATTTATGCAACATGCAGTAGTTATAAGTTTATGGTTCGATTAATGTAATCCGAGAATTTTTTCTTGATTTCTTCTAATTTGCAATATAGAACTTGGTCTTTCCATAACTTATTGAAAGACAGTTTTTCAGGAGATGGATACTTTTTTTAATATTATTACCAATCACATATTGATATGCACTAAAATATGTCATTTCTAAATATTAGTTAACAAAAATAAAATAAAGTTGTATAAATAGAATTTTTTTTGGGAAAGACGGAGTTGAATTAGAAGTATAGAAAGGTAAAATATTTTAGTTGCAATACTAAAATTTTATTATGCAACGTGCAGTAGTTATAAGTTTATGACTCGATTAATGCAATCCAAATTTTTTATTATGATTTCTTCTAATTTGAATTTTAAACCTTGGTGTTTCCATAATTTATGGAAGATCGTCTTCAAGAGACGGACTCTAAGAAAAATTGAAAATAAAATTTAAAAAGTGTTAAATATTGAAAGTATTTAAAAAAATTAGTACTATATTTAATATTTATATAAAGCATTTTATTTTTTGTCTCAAAATTAAAATTTATTAGAAACACTTATATTAAAAGTTACCCCATCTATTATTTTATATGTTTAACATAGTAAGTTTAGATATTTTTGTAGGAAAATTGAATTACGTGGAAAGAATTTATTGCAGTGAGTTAAAAAAAATAAGTAAATGAAAATGATTTACTTATTATCATGAAATGAAGTTTGATAATATTACATAGATAAACCAAAATGGAAAGTATATAAATTTAAAAATATATATTGTAAAAAATAAGTATTATGAAAGAATTTTCCTAATAAATGGAGATTGAGAATACAAAAAAATGTGCATCATCATAAATAAGGTATGATTAATTACTCATTAATTGAAAAACATTGAACTATGGGAGAAACATTGAAAATGGAAAAGAGATTTGCATTGTAAATTGAGGATTGACTTTATAAAATATTACATTTAAATTAATTTTATAATGTGACATGGAATTATGTGTGAATGTCACGTGTCAAGAATTATGTGTGAATGTCATGTGGAAAAAATGACCTCCTTTAATATATACTATAGATTTTCAATTAATTTTATAATGTGACATTGAATTATGTGTGAATGTCATGTGACAAGAATTATGTGTGAATTTTATCACACAGTATACTATAGATTGGCATCCTAGACTTGGATAGTGTTTGATCTACGAGTTGAATTATGTCAAGAAAATAAAGTAAATACACCAAAAATTAATAATTAATAAGTGGTTGATAATGATTCATTTTTTGTCATAAAAGGAAAAACAAACGACTTCGGTGGTTCTTGAACTATCACGATTGTTCACCTTTGACCTTTAAAAAAAATACTTTTGGCCTTCAACTTACAAAACTTCTAATTCGCAGCCATTATGCCAGGTTAAAACATCAATTCAGTCAAAAACGTTAAATTTAAAGGCAAAATAGTCATTTTAAAATTTCACATTTTTCCATTTTTCGTTGTCTATTTTTCTTTTTTTACTTTTAAAACTTTTCCCTTCCCTTTCCCCCGCTCCCCACACCGTCGCCCCACCACCTCACTAATGTGTAAAAATTATGCTGTTTATTTTAAGGGGTTTGTTGTGATTTTATGAGATAATTTGCACTTTAGGTGTATTATTTGTCATAGATTACATGTTGTAGGGTTAAGATGAATTAGGAAGAATTTGAGGAGAATTTGGCAATTATGGCAGTAAGAAGACAATCAAATCTTGCACAGAAATGTCCAGTCGCGTGCAATGCGTAGAAGCATGGAAATCAAGAATTAATTATGATTTTGAGACGATTTTATGGAGATATGGATAAGATTTTATGAAGATATGATTGAAGATTTTGTAGGGATTTGATTATATTTTGATTATTATTTCTTATTTAGATAAGGATAAGGTAAGAATTCAAAATTGGAATTGATTTGGATGATATTTTGGGCTGAGCCTCCTCTCTATAAGAGGCATCAGTTTAGACATTTATTTATGCACTTTTTAGCTTAAAATCAATTCAAAATTCAGTAGCCATATTTTTCGAATTATTTTCAGAATCGGTTCAGCCGCTGAGGGTTCAGTTTGCCGATAAGGAACCCATTTTCTGGGAGTAATTCTTTTTCTTGGTTTAATTATAAATCATTTTTTCAGATATTTTCCTTTGCGGGTTTTTTATGCATATTATAAGTAGCTGCTCCGTTTATCGGTAGAGAATAACGAGTGTTAGTTTATAAATCGTGAGACCTAATTGTTTTATAATTGATTCTTGCATATTCTTGATTGTTCTTGGATTAATTCATTTCTAATATGTTTAAACCTGATCAACTTAAATGTTGTTAGAATATTTCCATCTAATTCCACCAATACGTAATTGTTGGAAAGTATTAGTAAGTAGCGCAATCTTGTGAAAAACAACTTCTTTTATTTCTTAATGCTATCAAAAATGTGTTCTGGTTCAACGAATACTTTCTGGGGGCATTTTGGTAAGGGAAACAATTAGTTAATTATAATTGATATACTGTCGATAAAGTAAGAAAGAATTGGGGAGATTAAGCGTACCTACTTTCCTATAACTGATAGATGTGTAAGGATTGATTTATCATTGCGCCTAAAATTGATATTCACTATCATGAGTTATTATTTGCCAATATCATTTATATATAGGGATGACAGTGGTGCGGGTTTGGTGGAGGTCCGCCCCTCATCCGCCCCAATAGGGTAGGTATGGATGTAGTTTTTGTGGGAGGTGGGGAATGTATGAGTATGGAAATTGATACCTACAATGGGTAGTGGGTCAGACATGAATATTAGTTCTACCTGCCCCACTATTCCCTTTATGTACACACTAATTTATTATATAATAAACTATTATTTATCCATAACACACATGTTTTACTTATAATATTTTCATGTAAATATTATTAAAATTTTAATGTTAAATTTTTTAATTTTAAAGTAATATTTATGTTTTTTTAGAGATGTAAATGGGGTGAGTAAAATGGATATGAAGTGAGTATGAAAACCCAAGTGGGTGATGGGGCAGGGTGGATTTCAGAATACATCCGATGGGGCAGGTGTGGATTTTAATATTGTACCCACTATGGGTGATGGAGCGGGTATGAGTATGAAAAGTTTAGGTGGACATGGGTATGAAAGTACCATCATCCGTACCAACCATGCCTCATTGCCATCCCCATATATATATATATATATCATTTTGAGAATAATTATTTGCATTTTTAGTGATAGAAAAACTATTGAATTTAAGGCGTGGTGGCTACACCATAAGGGTTTTTGAAATTAGTTGGAAAGAAATTATAATTATTGTTTTTGCTTCTCATGGGATTGATTATGCTTACCGGTATACTAATTAATATTTTCTTAGTTTGCAGATCATTCGCGAGTAAAATGATGCTCACCACCTCTTCTCGAGCGACAAAGTATCATCAAATGGTCAACACCGCCGCTAAAGGAGGTGAAAATTAATACTCCGCCGCTTCAGCTCGCCCTAAACGTCGACATCTCAAACCTCTCCAGCACCACCATCGATGTCCAGATTGCAGGTTTGGGTTTGCAATCATCCGCCGGAGCAATGGGACTCCGAAAGAGCGTGGTGGCTAGTGGAACCTGTCGACGATGGTGCTGTCGCTGGAGAGAATCTCATCTGCCGGAGGAGCCCTTCTAAGGTTTCCCCTCGTTTCTTTCACTCCCCACTCTAAGGTTTCCACCGGAGAATCTCATTCGAATTGGAATGTGGGCTGTGTTTATTATTTTTAATTGTTATGGAGTTTTGGTGAATTTTTTGTTTTTACAGAGTTTTTGAAGTTGGGGGAAAGTTTGATTGACTGATGTGGTTTGGCTTTTTGTTAGGGGCATTATGATTGTGGCACAGTGATTGAGATAATCTCATCCGTCGGAGGAACCCTTTCTGCTTGGCATGATGGGGAAGAGAGTCCAGTAGGGCACGCCGGAGATGATGAGGGATTCGAGGATAGAGTGGTTCCTCATTAGGGGGTGGGTTTCATCTGAAGCTCCGGGTCACCGTCGGAGCTTTTCTCCGGGCAATAGCATGACGCCGTCGTTGAAGAAGAAGATGATGCAGATGGGGGATGGGCTGATCCGTAACTAAAAATTGATGCAGGGACTGAGTTGTAATTAAAATAAGATGCATGGACTACGTTTGTAAATAAAATATGATGAAAATTTAATTTTACCTTCAATTACCGGATTTTTTTAGAGTTAATGTTTTGATCTGAGTCATTTGACGGAATGGCCACGCATAAGCTATTTTGTATGTTGAGGGCAAAAAGTATTCAAAAAAATGAGGGGCCAAAGTTGAACGATCGTGATAGTTCAAGGGCCAACGAAGTCATTTGCTCTAAAAGGATATATGACAATCTTATAAAAATATAGTATGAAAATAGAAAGTGTGCCAAACATAAGAAAATGGAGACAATATTACATCTAACTAAAAATACAGGAATTATTTTTTACTCGCTCTTTTATACGAACTGGCGTGGTAGGAAATAAGTGTGTAAAAGTTGTGATATTTTGAAGAAAAAAACACCGTACTCTGTCAGAAAGTTGTTGAAATTAAAAAGATATTTTGAAAATTTAACAACATATTTTTTCGTCATTTAGATTATTTTCAAATCATACTATTTTATTGAGACAGAAGAAAATGAAAATTATATAATTTTCACTGGGACGGAAAAGTAATTTAGATTGTATTATTAGTGTGTAAATAAACTTTTGTTTTATACAGTCACAAGGTTACTCTGTGATTTTACGAAATGGTAATGATAAACACAGTGAAAATATGTAGGGAAATTTTAAATGAATGAATTGTCTTGTATACATGACATGACTTGTCGTTTTTCGTATTGCTAATACATTGATAAAAGTTTTCTAATCTATTCTTTTTTTCTTCTCTAACTTCGACGGTTCTTTAACTAAATACAACTTTCGTTTCACTAAGATATAGGAAAGCTAAAAGTACAAAATTAAAGCCTCGTCACACTCCAATAGAAGAACATTAACTACAATCCCTTGAATTTTATTAATCGAATTTGAATCATCATTAAAATCATCTCTCTTGATGGGACCTGGGACCATCATCATTCATCTTATCACCAACCTCCAATATTCTCATCTTTCTCTTTTATGCAAGAACAAGCCCTCAGGAGGTCCCGAGGGGTAAACTCTCTGATACTTAACTTAGCATGTGTATTTGAGGATGAGTAATTTCATGAATGGCTAAGAAGTTGGACATACTTATGGATTTATACCAAGGAGATCTCGTGATATCTTCTTGATTGGCTAAGGTTAGGATTCTCTTTCCTTGTTGAACAAGTAGTAGTATTCGAGTATAATTAGGATGTTAATCATAGTTTCCATGTCAGAGTCTGTTATCGAATATTCTCCTCGCATAGTCCTCTTCGGCTCATCGATGATAAGGGAGCCTTCGAAGACCTGGGGGTTTCGATGAGGCCGTTTGGCTTTCTCGTTCTTTTGATCATTGAAGCCTTCAAAACTGGCTGGACACGTGTCACTGGAAGTTACCCAGTCGGGTGTTAGGTGTAAGACACTTTAAAAAGAGAGAGAAAGAAAAATCCCCCCTCAATTGCACATCTCGCCGAATTTCAAGGTGGGATTTAATCATGACAATTTTGAAAACCATTCCATTACTCTATAACTTCCTCTTTCTTACTGTTTTCAATTCAATCCTGCAAGTATTTCACGAACTTCTTTAGCTTCTCTGCAAGGCATTTTAACTTTCACTTTCGCTCCATCTCTCATTCTAAAGAAAGTAGTAAGTCTCCTTTTCTTTCTTGATTCCCCCCCCTTAATTTATCGCAAATATATCTGTGTCGCCACTATCAAGGGGAGGGGATAATGATTCTTCAGCCACCCCCTCTGTCACCTATAGGGGTGGTGATGATTATGAGGAGTTATTTGACAAATTTAGCGGACGAGGAGAAGTCCAAAGAGGAGTTATCCCAGTTAGAAAGGGGGCGCCAGGATGTGTCCCTCATTATTAGCCACGAGGAATTTCCATTCTTTCCTTCAAACCCTAGTTTGCAACTGGCTGCGGTGTTTTTATAACAGAGGCTCCAAATGACGTTCCCAAGGGGTTCTTAGGTAGTCTGAAGTAGGCAACCTCGAAGTGTGGTCCCACTGGCAAGGGTTCTTTGAGACCAGGCGTTCGGAGGATGTACTTGGCCCAGAGGGACATTGTTTCTTTCAACCAGGTTATTCACTATAATGATCGAGGGGAGCAACATATCTTGTTGTTGGTCGAGGAGGAGGCGGGGAATGGATAAAGTGGGAAGATTGGAAAAGAATCCCAAGATCCCTATCAAATGTGTCCAGATATAAATGCCTTTTTCAAAACCTTACAAATTTTGGTGCCACTCAGTGCCAGGTTATCGATACTTGAAGATGACAAGAGGTCACACCATCTACCGCTTGGGAAGTTGGTTGTGTATATGGGGCATTTACTATTTGGGTTGTGTTCCCCTTCCCACCTCTGTTTACGGAACTTTTCAAGGAGTTCGATGCCAACCCTGCTCAACTCCACCCTAACGTGGTATGTTTGATCATGGGTTTTATGACTAAGCATCTCAAGCTCAACATTGAGCCCATATATTAGTTACTTCGATCACTGTATTTTCTGTCGAGAAGCAAACAGGGTGGTGTTGATGATGGTGACCACATATTCACATTTAGTGTTCGGAACAAGGGGCATAAAGCCCTTAGATATATCAACAAATAATGCGAGGTAGCGGAGAAAGTCACTGACCTTTGACAGACCGGTGCACGTGGTTCTTCGATAGAACCATAGTTTGGAGCCAAAGTGTTGATACTGGTTGAGAGCCCTATGAAGGTCATCATATATGGTTCTCACACCATAAATGTGGCAATCAGGTCGGGTTTAGGCCGTCACCATAGATGTGGCAATTGGGTTGGGCCATCGGGCTGGGAAGCCCGCCAACGGCCTGAAACCGGCATGATACTAAGACCAGACATCACAGAACGCTTGAGGCCAAAGCACGACCCAAGCCATGTGCCTGCCCTTAACTCTCCAATGGATATAATTTTGGGCTTAGACATGCATGACCCAAGCGCTATTGGGCCAGTCCAAAAAGCATGTTCTAATATATTATAAGAGTTCATGTTGGTGGAAATTGTATCGGGCAGCCCATCGAAGGCCTGGACCCGACCCGATAAAAAGCATAAACGACATAGAATGCTTTGGGATCGAGCCAAGTGTCGGTCCTCAACTCTCCAATGGATAGGATTTCGGGCTTAGGTAGGCATGACCCGAGGATCGGTCCAAAAAGCCCGTTCTAATATATTATAATAGTTCATGTTGATTTTAGTAAAAACAAATCGGAGTGAGTGGGGATTGAACCCAAGATCTCTTGTTCATTTCCTTAACCACAAGATCAATGCATCACAACGGTCTTCCTCTACTTTCAAAATAAGTCAGTTTTGTTTATAACCACAAATATACCAAACATGCCCTTAAAAATTCCACCAATTACAAACTTAATTATATTTCTTCTAGTCTACACTCTCTAAAAGATTGACTTTATCCTCACATGTAACTACAATTAAGATATGAGCCCGTCTCTTGAAAGATGGTTTTTCCATTATCCATGAAAGGACTAGGGACTCAAGTGCTATTTTACCATAAAAAGATGAAAAATTAATGAGTTAAAACAATTAAAATCTAGGTCAAATTCAGGTTATAAGCTATTTGAGTAAACTAACACGTCTATTTGAGTTTTGATTAATTTTTTTATTATATATTTATAGTAAAACATATAATTTATATGTTTTATTTTTAAATGTAATGTTTCCAATCAAAGATCAAATGTTTCATTTGCCGTTACCGAGAGTATAAACCACTAACTTCATATTATTTTAATTAAACATGTCTTTCAATAAGTTCACATGCTTATGAAAAGACAGTTTTTTCAAAAAATTAGATTAAGAAATGTTATAAATATACTGCAACTATTTCCCCTCTCCCCTCTATCCCACCTCAATTTTCAGAAAGAGAAATTGAGGTGGTATTTTTCTACAGTAGAAAATGTTAGAAAAGATGACAGAAAGCAATTTTGAAGTGACAAAAAGCTGGCTGATGCCAGTTGAATAAGTGAAATGCTTAATGCTAATTATTGAAAATTACAACCTTACTTTACACTAATATTACCCCTTGAATTTAGAAATTTATCACAAAATATTTTTAAAAGACAGTAATTACGAATCCCTACACACAACCTCATCTTCCTCAGCAAGAATAAGCCATTTTCTTACTGTGCCTCAACTCTATCCACTACAGCAACATCACAACACATGGATTCAAATCAAGTTGTGAAGAACACAAAAGAATTAAACATCGAAAAATAACACCAATACAGATTGAACACAAAAACATAAACGCGCAACCAAGAACACGAAGAACATAGAAATACAGAGTAAATGTCTAGAAAACTCAGATCTGACCCTCAAATCAAACACGCGTGAATAAAAAATGACCAACATGAAAGAACATCAAGATAAAAGCCCCAAATCCATGAACAACTAACCCTTAAAAACCAAGAAATCCAACAAAATGGATAACAAACGATTTTAAAAGATTCAATATGAAATGAAATCCACATTTCGATCATAAATTTAAATTCTAACACCATTATTCAACCAGATCGAAAAGCACAAACAACAAACATATGGTTTAAACCCAAACCAAAAAGAGAGAGATGAAATTGAGATGGAGTTCACGAATAAAACAAGTTTTCATGTTCTCGTTTTCAAAAACAACAAACTTTCAGATCCAAGCAGAAAAAATGTTTACAACCCTTGAGCGACGCAAGAACAACACAGCATCAAGGCGGCAAGAACTTATTACTTGGTGATATCAGAGAAATGAGAGCAAGAGAAGAAATGAGTGAGTGAGTGAGTGAGAGAGAGAGAGAGGAAAAGTTGGGAGGAAATGTGAGAGTGGTTGGAAATATAAAAGGACAATTAGAGTGATAGCTTTGGGAAGAGAGAGACAAATCCTAATCCACTCTTAATCAACCCAAAAGTTCAGAAAATATAGACAACTTCAAGGGTTCTTTGGACATTTCCAAACAGATCAAATGGGCTATTTTTGGTAAAACAATAGATTGTGAAAATTGAATTGGAATCGTCCAATTTAGAAAGTGTGAAGTTTGAGATGACACGGGAAAATACTCTCCTCTACTGGTCAGTAATCCATTTATTATTCTCATCCTAGAATTTGTATGTTTCTAAACCTTGAATGTTTCTCTTTGACACTATTGTAAAATTTATTCTATATTTTGGCCACCATTTTAAAACCATTTATGCCTGGAGTGGACTCACATCTTGACTTCATTCCGTCCTGTTCTTCAACATTCATAGCCACTAGACTCCCCACCTCATTTCATCGATCCGAGAGACCACAAAAATGTCGGTGGACGTTGCTCTGAGGTTCCTCCTGGATCACCTCACCGAAATAGTGAAATACAACTACGGTCTGATCAAAGACATACACCCAAACATGAAAACGCTGAGAGAGGAGCTGGAGTATCTGGAGAGCCTGGTGAAGGACTTCGAGAAGCGCAACCACGGCAGCGACTACGTCGACCGGACGGCGAGGAGTATCCGGGTAATCATCTGGCGGGCGGAGGACGCGGTCGAGACTTTCGTGGCGGCGAGAATCGCGAGTAGGGCTTCCAGAATTCCGCTCGGATGGAGCCACCCAAAATTGGTTCTGGAAAAGGCCAGAGAGATAAACTCCATCATTGAAGATATCAAGGCGATTGGGCGCCATCACATCCCTGTCGCTCTGGATGCTCTCATCATCGAAGCAGCGACTTCTGGAGAAACGAATAGAGAGGTAACCAAATTTCCTACTCCCTCGAATTTTAAAGAATTTATTTTTTACATTATCTATAATCATGTTTAATCATTAATGTGATAAATTACCTATAATAACAATAGTTAAATTTTATAACAAGAAATTTATAAATATTATTAATTATATATTTATTTAAAAGTGATGTGTAAAATTTGAGAGGAATTCATTTCTGTTGGTTATCGATTCTGGATTCTATTCCGTAATTTCTTCATTCCAGTTCCATTATTTTCATAAGCCAAATTCTCGGGAAAGACCGTTTTTCCACAGACATATAGAAAGACGTGGTTAAATTAAAATTATAGAAAGGTAAAAGGTTTTAGTAACAATATTAAAAATTTATCATGCAATGTGTAGTAGTTATACGTTTATGACTCGGTTCATGCAACTCAACAATTTTATCTTTATTTCTTCTAATTTCTTCTATAAGTTACGGAATGATCGTCTTTCAAGAGACAGACTCTTTTCATAATCCGGTTTCTCAATCTTCCCTGTTTCACTTATAAGTAAAGCTGGTTTATTTAGAAAGCAGGGGGGAGACCAACTTCTGCTATTCTCCCAAAATTAGTTCCGGCTTTCAAAATAAGCTGTTTTTAACACTTTATCTAACAATAAAAAGTGTTTTGCTTATAAGCAAAACAGCTTATAAGCTCTGCCAAACAGAGCCTAAGTGTATTATATTGATAGAAAAGAGTTATAAAGGCGTGTTTGACGGTTTTAGTAAATGTGTAGCTGATTGTGTTGGTAAATGTGTGCTTGATAGGGTTTATAAGGGTGTGGTTATAAGGTTTATAAGTGTTTTTTTTACTTATAAGATAGAACAAAGTGTATTCATATCCCCAATTTTTTTGTTTAGTGTACTTATTCCCCTCAGTTTTTCAAAAGTGCACATATATCCCTAGTTTCTTGTTTGTGCACACATACCTCTTAGCTTTTCAAGCGTTGATCTCCGGCTATAGGGGTATATGTGCACTTTCAAAAAACTGGGAGGGTTATATATGCACTTTTAAAAAACTTAGAAGAGTATATATGCACATTCGAAAAACTAGTGGCATATGTGCACTAAACAAAGAACTTGAGAATATAAATGTGCTTTACCCTATAAGATAAATAGTTTTTGGTGTTTGATAAACTGCTTAAAAGTGTTTATTTAAGAAGCAAAAACTATTTTTGGGGCAAAAATATAAGAGTAACAAAGTTTAATGAGTGGTTGAAAATGATTTACTTTTCTCCATAAAATAAAATGTGCCAATCTTAGCAAAAACGAAAATGGAAAGTGTGCCAACTATAAGAAAACAGAGGGAGTGCTTCTTACATAATTTTTTTTATTTTCACAATCAAACACACATTGTTACATGTTTTAACTTACAAAATATAATATTTAAATTTAAAAAATATAAATTTTAAGTTAAAAAATACAATAGTATGTATGGAATAAAACTCTCTAATCAACTTCTAATTTCACTTAGAAATATTCCATTCATTTGCCTTTTTTTCCCTTCATGTTTTTCATTCCCTAAATAGTCTCCCCCCACACACACACGATCTACTAACAGTTAACATGGTTCATATATTTTCTCTTGAATTAAGGAGCTGATCATCCATACTAATATGTGCTTAATTGTTTCTGTGCTCAAAGCGACCCATGGTTGAGGAGAAGCATGTGATTGGCTTTGAAACAGCTGCCGAAGATGTGGAGAAACTTCTGTTAGAAGGACCAGAGCAATTGGAGGTAGTTTCCATAGTTGGAATGCTGGGGTTGGGGAAGACAACGCTTGCAAATAAGGTTTTCAAAAGCGAAAAAGTTGGTTTCAAGTACTTGATTCGGGCATTTGTCTATGTTTCAAAAGATTACAACAAAAAGGATGTCTTCCTTCAAATCTTGAGATCTTTCATGACAGTGGGTGATACTGTGAACCACATGAAAACCGAGGATTTACAAGTTTATGTTCATAAGCAGTTGGAGGGGAACCCGTATGTGATTGTTTTGGACGATGTTTGGGAGCTAAAACACTGGGATGAGCTGAGATATGTTTTCCCCGAGAACAATATGCGTTGCAGAGTCTTAATAACTACCCGTCATGCAAATGTTGCAGAGTATGCAAACCGAAAGAGGGAGCCTTATAAGTTGGCTTTCTTGCCAACAGGGAAGAGCATAGAGCTGCTGTCCTGGAGAGTTTTCGGGACAAGCAATTGCCCCAACCCGGATTTGGTTGAGTACACGATAAAGATTGCCAAGAAATGTGGTGGATTGCCATTGTCTATAGTGGTTATTGCAGGTATCCTCTTGAATCACAAGAACAACTCAGGGTTCTGGAAGGAGGTAGCTGAGCGCGTGGAGAATTACATGGAGCCAGATAACGAGCAAACCACCCAAGTGCAGGAAGTGATAGATTTCATGTACAAGCACCTGCCAGCCTACTTGAAGTCATGTTTTCTTTACTTTGGAGTCTTCCGGGAAGAGTCTGAGATTCCTGTGTGGAAAATGATGCGATTGTGGATCGCGGAAGGGTTCATACAATCCCAGGAGAACTCGAACTTGGAGGACATGGCGGAGGTGTACTTGGAGGAGCTTGTTTACAGAAACTTAGTGATGATTGAGCGGAAGAAAACCGACGAGAGAATCAAAACTTGCCGGATGCATGATACGCTGCGTGAGTTTTGCAAGAAGAAAGCTAAGGAAGAGAGTCTTTTCCATCAGATCATCCAGGCAGGATCTGCTGTCCGAATAGCAGGTGTGAAGCCACCCTCGGAATGCCGCCGCCTGTATCTCAACAATGCGGACATTCATAAGTACATGTCTGGACGATCATCTGGTGAGTCTGTTCGCTCTTTCTTAACTTTCCCGAGGGACAAAGTGTCTATAATGAAGAAAGATTCAGCTCGCATTCCAAAATCCTTCAAGCTTCTGAGAGTGCTGGAGATTCAGTCCCTCATTTTCACTCTCTTTCCCCCTCAACTCTCCAGTCTTGTTCTTTTGAAATACATTTCCATATCTTCCAACTTCAGTCACATCCCATCAGAGTTTTCGTCCATGTTTCATCTGCAAACTCTCATAGTCGACACCACAAATGCCAGCCTTGAAGTCCGAGCGGATATATGGAAACTACCGCAGTTCAGGCATTTGCATACTAATGTGCCAGCCATTCTGCCAAGCCCGAAACGAGACAGTAGTACTGCAGAAGGAGGTAGTTATGTTCAAACCCTATCCACTGTCTCTACTGAAAGCTGTAAACAGGAAGTTCTCAAGAGGGCCCCAAACCTCAGGAAACTCGGGATTCAGGGTAACTTAACCGACGTTATAAAAGACAGTGGGGAATCGAGCTTATTCGATTGTCTCTGCAGCTTCGAATCCCTCGAAAATGTGAAGCTACTGAATGACAGCAAGACCTCGAAGCTGATCCTCCTTCCTTCGCAGGTAATAAATATAAATGGTTTATTTGGTATAATATGAATGACGCATCTCATCAGTGGCACATCTCATTCATAATGTGCAGGATTGCTTTCCGAAACAGTTAACAAAGCTGACCCTGATGAATACGAAGCTGGAATGGGGAGAGATGTCCAAGCTGGGGAAGCTTGGGAGGCTCAAGGTTCTGATGCTGAAAGAATTCGCATTTCAAGGGGGATTGTGGAAGACTGAAAGCGGGGATTTTCGCCGTCTCAAACACTTGCACATTGGACGCACAGATTTGCTTGTTTGGGAGGTTGCTTCAGCAGATCATTTCCCAGAGGTCAGGAGTCTTAAACTAGACAACTGCGATGCGCTTCAAGATATGCCGCGACAATTGGGAGCCGTTCCTTGTCTCCGATCAGTCAGCCTTTACTACACCAATGCTACTTTAGCTGGATCTGCCAAGAAGTTGTTCCAAAATAGCACGATCGTGCTCTCAGTTTTTCCTCCAGAGCACTGATTCCTTGAAGAACAACATACCTTCTGCTTTTGTCATTTGCTAGTAATTGTTTTGATGACTAAGTTTGGATTTTTCCATTGTTGAACATGAAAAACAATCATTGTTTGGATGCGTATGGATGAACGTTTCACGTGTAAATGAACGCCTGAAATCTTATCTTATAGTAAAAGTGCGAATCGTTTCTTTGGGACAGGTAACCGCAGGTACACAGCAGATCGAAGGTAGGCAGTCACTTAATTGGTCACCCTTTGACCTCTCCACTTTAACCGCCTCCCTCTAAACCTGTGCCCACCACCTATCCCGGTCGCCTTTCCTCGGGTTTTTCGCTCTTACTTTTCTTTGTCAAACGATGACGTGCCGACCTCTGGGTAAGGTACCCATACGTGTCTTGTTCTCGCTTTTCCTCTTTCGCCACGTCTCTGCATTGGTATGAATTTCTGTAGTTAATGTTTTTGCTCCTCCTTTTCATTCTCGAATTCTACATTTCCCAGGCATTCCTTTCCTTTGTCCACTCATCTATTTTCACTCAAAATTATAGTACTCCCTCTGTCCCTGCTTATTTTGCAGTGATAAATTTTTCAGGGGGAAATTTCAATAGTGAAAAGGACTCTTAGGGGCTGTGCAAGAAGCTTTTGATAAAGAAGACCCAAAAAAGTTGAATGATATTTTTTCTATCGTTGCAAAATGTTTTGATTGAAATTATGAAATTTATGGGGTGAATGGTTTCAAAATGCGACATATGGGCAAACAAAGGCTGAAAAGATTTGGAATTCTGCCAACAAACTTAATGGTGGACTCAGAAGTTGTAAGGACTTGTTTGGAGCACTTAATTTCAATTGGAAGAAAAGACAAAGTCCAGGATTTACTGATCAGCATGGAGATGATGTAGAAAGGGCTAGAGAAAAATATTTTGAAGGTTGTGCTTCTAGATGTAAAATATAGGGTGAAAATGTATTTTGGTTTTCGTAAACATGTTTATAGGTCAACCTGTAAAATATATAGGTGTTAATCACTCTTTTGTAATGCAATGTAATTTGTGTTTTATTTAGTGCAAATGTGGTTTATTATTTCATGAAATCCCCAAGTCATAAAATGTTCAAATTAACAACTACAAGCTGGTTGCGACACACTAAACACAGAGAGCAGAAATGTACAAGAACCCACATAGACGTCGTCCAAATGTTTTCACAAAGTAAGAACATGGTTGCATAATTTTTCAGGTGTACACCTTCAAATTATCATCATTACAGGCTTGCTGCTATAAACCAGGTCATCTCAGAGTTTTTTTATTTCATTTTAATGCCCCGCCAAGAACAGTTCAGATTTAATATCGAACCGCATGGATGCACTACAAGGTGACTGGGGCTAACACAGAGTTTCAAGTGGTAAATGGTAGAACCCGGGCTGACCCCACGTAATGCTGTGGTAATCTATGTTTGGGTTATACTGCGGGGACTTAAGATCAGGTGACTGGGGCTAACACAGAGTTTCAAGTGGTATTGGTTCGACATTGACTTGCTTAGGACCCTCACCAGTCCAGAAATTAGTCATATCAGACCAAGAATCAAAGTCTATTGGACTAAAGTGAGCAGCTATTGGTATTTATGTGCAAGTAAATGAATCAGGTGCAAGTAAATGAATCTGGTGCAACAATGTCATTCAGTTCTTCCGAACAGGCATGCACCTGGGAGTCACAAGCTCCGGCACAAGCCTGTTTTGGAGAATGTGATGGTGCACCAAGCATGCCCTTCGAGGGTAGGCTTTGGGATGCGATTTCTTATCCACCCTTAACCCCATCATCGGTGTCCATGGGTGCACTAATCACAAATTGGAAAGCTGTGATTTATCACAAATGACTCCAACAAACAGTACCAATACTTTTCCCAACAGATACCGCAGGAAAAAAATCACAACCACTTCAAACAACCAGCATACACCCAAAAACCTATATTCACAAACCTTAGTCAGAAACAGATCCAACAACCAAACAAATGGACCTCACTTTTCAAGACAAAAAAAGTACCAAATAAATCCAATACATGACTACTCAGATGTAAACTCAAACAATAAAACACTACAGATGCATACTCAAACATAATAAAACACTACAAATTTATACTCAAAATAATAAAACAGTACCGATGTACACTCAAACATACAACAAACCTGGATCTAAAAGGTTATGAACAACCAAATCATTTTTTAACTCACCATATTAGTCGAATTCCACTCATTCAGAACAGTTACCATTCAATAAGATCCATTCAGAATATTTACCAATAAAAGCTCATAAATTTGGATGATTCATAACAACAGAGACAGAGCACAAACAGAGAATTAAACACGAAGATTTAAACACCAACCCAAACACAAAGATTTCAAATTGAAGCAAAACGGACTATAGAGAGTCCAAAACACATGTCATGAATGTGTTGACTCAGACAAAACGGGGCACAACGTTGACAAAAAATAGATTGGCAAAAGAAACCAGTGGAAAAGAAATCGAACGACATAAAACCGAACGAAATTAAACCGGTGAAATCCGAACAACGTAAACCTGAAATCTAAATTTGTAAAGCCGATATGAAAAAAGGAAACGCAGATCCGGAAACCTTGAAAAAGGAAATAAAATTTTAAAATAAAAAAACCGGTAAGATAGAAAAATGAAAAAGGAAACCGGCGTAAAGGCTTAAATCGGAATCAGATTTTTCTGGTTTCCTTAACCAGTCTGTAATCCGTAGACCGGGACCATAAAAATTGGACAAAAATCTACAACTATTTTCTGTAAAACGATCCAGAAGGCATGAAATGGAGACCATTGAAATCGAAAAACAAAGACATTAAAACGGAAAAAAGAAAGCGAGAGATTACCGGTGAGAGAATGTTACTACGATGAGAGGTTTCAAAAATGAAGTCAGTGGAGGCTAGGGTTTCAAAGGAAAACAAGAGGAAGAGGAGAGAGATGAGAGGAAGATGAATGATTGTGTGAAGAATAAGAACGGAGAAGAGAGTAATGTGAAGGTTCTGGAGATTCTGGAGTGTATTGATGAGGGAGCGTTAGAGGGTGGAGCACGCGTAATTATTACGCCTTGAAAGATGGAATTGATTAAAGCTAGTCAGCTTTAATCAAACGACCAGATTCCATGTTTGAACACGGGTTTGGCTTAATGTTGAACCCACCTCAAATCCAGCCCACTAAGTCCATCCAAAATCAGAAGTAATTGTGTGTAATATTTTCAAAAATGAAGGGTGTTCATGTCTTTACATGACTGGTCAATAGATCATTTTTGGTAAGCTCTGAATGGGTGCAATTTGTGGTGAGACAACCCAAAATAGAAAGTGAGTAATTTAAACTGTGACGGAGGGAGTAGTTGATTTGTGCTCTACTTAAAATTTTGCTTTAACTTTACTATAATTCTTTTAAAGTGCACACAATGTGTTTGATATATGTTATAAGTCGGCCGTTTTTGTAGACCTCGTCTTACTTCATGTGAATCGAGTTTCCCAAGCATTTTTCTTCCAGTTTTGCAATAAATTACAATCCATACGTACTAACAAAAATGACACATTTATTTTTTTAAAGTCAAATTTTATAAATTTTGACCTTAAATATAAATTAATATATAAAATAAAAATATTATGTGAGATATTGTTAGACTCATTTTAATATTCATTTTAAATATTATTTTTTATGCAAAATTGTAATATGTATTTAGAGATATTGATGATCAAACATGATCATTGAAGACATAGAAAAAGTAAATGCGGAGGAATTTTTTTTTGTGCTTTGCTGGTCTTGTTTCAGAATTTGAAATTGCTTTACAGGTCTTGTTTAACACTTATAATTTTGTAATCACTTTACTACAACTGATACCGACAGCAATACATGTTCTCGTTTGTTATGACAACTTGTGCTTCATTATGTTATCATCCTAGTTACTTAAGAATACGGGGTTTTGGTTTTTTTCTCTCTCTAAGCACTCATTACGATGAGTGGAGGAATATATCGACTCCCCTAACCGTTTCAAAAATAATATCGATTGTTTTTTTGGTTTGTTAGCGCTTAAGCATTATTCTTATTTTTCTGCTTGTCTAATGATTTGAGTTTGCTTACAAAAGAAGTTGCTCTTTACAAGGTCATTATTTTAATTGATAGATAAAGTTTCATACGTATGATTTTTTTGTTGTTGTTAAAGATTAGCTTTCATTCATAATTTGAGATCGGGATACATGATAGGGTGGAATGTGCAAGCCTGTGGGCTCCCGCAACTGCTAGTCTATCAACCTTAAGTACCGATAAACTAATATACACCATTCCTAGCATTAAAATTTTCCTAACTAACTATCTAACATCTGGTGGGATATCTGGGTAATTGGTGATATAACGCAGTGCATTTTCACAATCTGTTTTAATTAATACTCGTGTCTCCCCGCATGGAAAATAACAGCCAGCTCCGCTTAGGCTCGTGAAAAAACATATAACATCATAGTTCCAGTCCATCCCTTGTGAATAGTTGTGACCTCTGTGCACCATGCCGCAACTCCAACTCCTGTGGTACTATCAAAGGTCGCGTATGTGATAATGGAAGTACAGTCATGGAAAAGATGATCTGCACAACACCCTTTCTTTTGCCACAAGAGAGTAATATCTCTAGCTTTCCTTCTTTCTGTGAATGACTCCTCCCCTGCATCCAATTGCAGTGACATTGTCTGCAAATTTGCATCTGGGTCTGAGGTGATTGTACCCTGTGCATTTTCCGTTCTCCTTGATCTCCAGGTTAGCACATCGATCTCAGCGATTGTGTGTGTAAACGATGGCTATTGTTGTTCAAAAGTAGATTTGTTTCTGGCGCACCATATAGCCCAAATAACAAAGCATGCGAGCTTCTTATCATCTTTCTCTGGTGCTATCTTGAACCATTGTTGCAGCCATACTAGTAATGTGATTGGTGATCCATAATTGAAATCTAACCCCAGTCTGCAGAGCCTCCATACTTTTCTTGTGAAGTCACACTCAAATAACATGTGCTCTACTGATTCCTCTATCGTTAAGCACATTTGACACCTTGTTGATATGTTAATACCTTTTCCTCCTAAGATTGGGGCTTGTTGGGCACGCCCCTTGGATCATCCTCCAAATAAGTAGTTTAATATGTTCTGGGACATTTTAATTCCAGAGGTTTTTCCACATGTTTGTTTCATCCGTACTTACTTGTTAAGTAGCTGACATCGACGGCTCAGATATGGCTTTTGCCTCCCACACTGCATGATAGGCTGACTTGGCAGTGTATTTCTCTAGTACATCTCTTTCCCATGCTAAGTAGTCTTTATCTTCAAAGTCATGAGATGGTATGTGTATTTTCACTATTTCTTTAATTGCACGAGTAGGGAAGAGTATGTTAAGTAGCAGTAATCTCTAGTTCTTATTTGGGTCAATTAAATCGGAGACCTTGAACCGGATGGCTGGTAGGTTCCGCGTCTCGAATATGATTGGGTTGGCCTGTTATGGTATCCAATTGTCTTGGATATCCACTGTCTTACCCGTAGAAATTTTCCACTTTAAGTGTGGTTTAATAAGCTCCAGACCCCATAGAATACCTTTCCATCCCCACAAATCTCCTTGTTTCTGACTCGTCTATAAAAATTCTTTGTTCCTGCAATATTTAGCCAGGAATAATTTTGAGAAGGACTCCTATTCGCTAACAATGACCATGCTTGCTTCCCTAGCATTGCTTGATGCATGTTTTTTTTATGTAGAGTGCACCCCGAGACCGTCCAACCATTTTGAGCACAATTTCGACCATGATTTCCAATGAATTCCTCTTCCATCGGGATCTCCCGCCCAAATGAACCTTGCCATTTGTTTATCAATATCTTGTGCCATCATTTTCGGTATCCTAAACGTCCCAATGGTATATTGTGATAGAGAGCAGAGAACATGTTTGCATAAAGTTATTGACAAATCACTCTTTCTCTAGGTGGTCGTTTTCGCAGTAACCTTCCTTTGTAGACTTTTAAACAGCTTGACCTTTGAACCCTTGAACTTAATGTCATGACCTAAATACTTTCCTTATTGAAAGTCAGGCTTGATGTTGAACGTCAGTTTGATCAGGTTTTTTGTAAGCTCATTTACATTGGGGCTTATTAGAAAAGATTACTCGTCAAAGTTTAAACGTTGTTATGAGTATGCTGCAGATAGATTGGGTGTGGAAGCCAGCTTCCTCGTCCTTTTTTCAGTCACTTTGAAGAATAGGCCACAGTTGTCTGTAAACATAAGGTTAGATACTTGCAGAACCTCTATTTCCCATTGTATTCCCCTGTAAACTTGTTGAAATGGTGACGATGTTATCATGGATGACAAAGCTTCTTAACATAGGATAAATAAGAACGGGATAATGGACAACCTTGACGTAATCCTTGTATGGGTTTGAATGGCTTGGATACCTCCCCATTGAATTTAATTGAATAGGTGACCGTAGTGACGCACTCCATTATCCAATTTATCCACTTCATAGGAAAGCCCATCCACCTCATAATGTTCCCGAGGAAGTCCCACGAGACACGATCATATGCTTTGCTCATGTCAAGCTTTAGGGCTGCTAGTGCAATCTTTCCTTTCTTCTATTTCTTTACCTTCTCTATAAGCTCGTGCGCTGTGAGGGAATTCTATACTATAGACCTTCCTGTTACAAACGCCGCTTGATTCCCTGGTATTAGGTACCCCGTAATGTGTTTAAGTTTGTTCTCTAATATTTTCACAATCACTTATATGTAACATTTCACAAACTAATAGATCTAAGATCAGTAGGTTTAGTTGGTACCTTTGTCTTTGTCTTTGGGATTAGTGTGATGTTGGTGGTGTTCCATTTGCTTATCATCATTCCTGTTGTGAAGAATTCCATAACTGCATTGGTAAGATCTGTCCCAACCTCCTTCCAATGGTGTTGGTAAAACCTAGCTGGGATTTCATCCAGCCCCTGGAATTTTCACTTTCCCATATGAAATACTGCTCTTTTAACTTCCTCGGTTGTCACTGCCGCTAAAATCTACCTACATTGTTCAGAGTCAATCGACGGTTGAATAAGTTGAAGTACATTACTGATGCTTGAATCGTCGCAAGCATTTTGTGGCATTACCGACTCTTTAACAAAAGCGCTTACGTGTTCGACCACCAGATCTCTCAATTAGTCCGGGTCAGTGATCCGCGTTCTTCATCTGCATGATTTGGTTTCTTCCTTGCTTCTTCTTTGCCCAGTTGTGGAAAAAACTGGTGTTTTTGCCCCCCCCCCCCCGTTTGCCAATTTGTCTTTGCCTTTTGTTTCCAATAGTCGTTCTGCTGGGTTAAAAACACATCCAATTCTTCGAAGATCGCACTGGAAGCTTCGAACTCATTCCTCATTTGTATTTTCTCAATATCTTTTTCCTTTCTCTTAATCAGCATATCCAGACAACCTATCTTCTCGCTACGCCAAGTACTCAGTTGTTGCATTGTTACTTGTAGCTTATTTTTCCAGGCTAACCCTAAGAACATGGTGTGTTGTGTAATGTCTTCCAATCGGGGTCGATGTTATTTTCCACAACTGTTTGATGATCTCTCAAACCTCATCCCTTAGGATACAGAAAGCTTCAAACTTTGGTTTAGATTTGTTCTTTGCACATGTGCTCTGGTAATGGGAATTTAGTACGAGAATATGTTGGGAATATGTTGAACCATGCCTAATTCGTAAATCCTCTATCTAATCTTTCTACAATAAGTTGATGACACTTCCTACCATTCGACCATGTAAACCACTGCCCGTGGTTCTGTAATTCGTGTAAACAATTCCTATTTAGCACCTCTGTTAGCGCTGCTGTTTCCTGCTTAGTTACAAGCTTCCTCCCTCTTTTGTCTTGATTCCTAATGACTTGATTGTAATCCCCAACAACTAAGAGTGGTGTTGGAGTGGTTAGTAGTTCATTGTTGAGAACATCTCACACTTGCCCGTACAGTAAAACAAGTCTCTATTCCTCTCCATATACAGAGGTAGTGTTACATGATACAAAATTTTGGCAACTTTTTGTCACCTTTAGATGGATTTTCGGTGTCCAAGCCACACATAGTCCACCTCTGGTACCAGCAAAATCCACAACTTCCCAATTAGTAAAATATGAATTATCTAGTCATTTACTAATCTTACTACTATTACATTTTATTTCCATAAGAAAAATGATATTAGGTTCATATTGTGAGATGAGACGAGGTTGTTTAGGGTGTTTACTGTCAGGAGGTGTGTCTGCCATCTGCAGTTCCAACTGAGTAGATTCATATACCTCTTGGTGGTTGTTCTGGACCAACCACCGAAGTACCACAGTTATAACCCTCGCACGAATTCACCACCACAAAGACCACTTCCTAGTAAGTATGAGCACTGAAAATAACCATTTTCTCCGGTTCCACATCTTGGCTTTGGTCAATATCCGGAAACTTACCCACTGCCTGGATCAGCTGAGACTCATCTTCCACATTAAGTCATGATCTTTTATAAAAAAACAATGCCTCCCAATTCATCATGTATATTTCTCTTCCTTTTTTTCTCCCAAATTATGGGCAACTGGCATAAATTTCTCCATCGCCTTGGTCAATGCCTATGATTGATAAGTGGAGAACTTTGCATCACTCCCATTACCCAATTTTCCTTGGACGTTCTCCTAAACAATATTTCTTGTGCTGCAGCTCCATCCTCCCCGAACCATCTTTGGAAAAAGGAAATCCGATCCTCTCTGTCTTTGCATGTTCCTCTCTATCATCAATCTGGTTGTAATGGTCAATTTTGAGGGTACTAGCCTTGATATAGTTCCCCACCTTGCTCCTCCAGTATAAGCATGGGCGGATCTAAGAGGGAGCAAGGGAGTGCTGGAGCCACCCCTAGGATCCATGGATTCCGCCCCCCTAAACTTAGGTTTCAACCCTTTTTTTCGTCGAGCTCTGAGAAAGACGATTACAATTTTTTAATTTTCTTATTTCTTCATTAAACAAAATGACATCGTTTTAGTCTGAAACGATGTCGTTTTGTTCTCGTCAAGGGAAAAAAAGA
>JAULKK010281731.1:0-14244 GCA_032355705.1 Rubia peregrina
CCAATATCCCATAATATTCCTTCAATTCCAATTCCATAAATGTAGGGATTTACCATAATTCCATTATGCTTCTAATTTCTGAATCAAATATTGCGTGATTATCAAATTTCCATAACCCAAAATTGACGCAATATTCATTCCGCAAAACCTGCACTTTCACGCGGTATATGTTCCAACATGGTAAGTTTTTCTTCTTTACCATAAGTTCACAAATTGTCAATCAATTAATCCATGAGTCACACGTGTCTTGACAAACTTCCAAATTAATCCATCACACGTGACTTTACACACTTAAATTCAATAACCCCTCGCTGAAATATTTTTGCTGCTACATTTCCAAAAAAAGAAAGAAAAGAAACCAAAATTTTCGTGTGTAGGCCAACTTTTAATTTATTTTAAAAATAGCTACTTCGCTTATCGAAGTGCTGAATTTTGTATACGACACTGCATATAAATTAATTTCACATTTTTTAAAAGTTTCATGTTCCTCAAATTTTGCACTTCCATTGCCAATGGCGGAACTAGGGGGCACCGGCTCCCCCCAACCAACCTCAGATGAATAAGGGGTAAATATACATCACGTCCCTTCTCGCCCTTCCCCGTCCGTCCCTCCTCATATTTTGGTCTAGTTTTGCCACTATCCACAGCAAATTTTATAATGCATTCATCTTAAGTTTTAGATATCGAGTGATTGTCGAAATTGGGTGGTTGCGAAAGGTAAATAAATATATTAATCTTGATTAATTTAACTCTTTTTTAAAATAACTTAACCTCGTTCAAACTGTGCCTAGTTTTAAAAATATCTCTTCATAAACTTCATTAATTTTTTTATTCATGCTCTATTTTTCTTGTAGTTGTTTGTTAGTTTTATGTTATATTAATTATCCAGATAATATTATGATATAGTTAATACAATTTTATAAATATTAGATAGACTTTGGATGAGATTAGAGGATTGAAAATAGAGCCGAACTAGATTTAGGGTAGGAAACATTAACTCGGTAGTGAATGCATTCAGTTTTTTGGGCTTTCGAATGTACTAAGTACATCCGTATCGTTGGATGTGGCACCATATGTTTAAATATTTTGATTTAGGTGAATAAAATGAGGGGATGAAATTGAATTTAGAAATGAAAAAGTAGAATTGATGGATGAAATTGAAGGAATCTTTTCATAAAAGAAAAGTGTATCAAATTCATAAAAATAATTATAAAAGAAAAGTGTGTCACATCCAATGTGAGTAAGTCTCGGGAGAGAAATCTCTATACAGTGAGGGGCACCACTCACCGCACTCAAGACTCTTGTTTGCTTTTTTTAAAACCAAGAGTAGTAAAAGAAAACTACTAGATTCAATAAATAGACAAGAACCTTCACAATGCCTGCATTTTCTAACTACAGTGAGGGGCACCACTAACCGCACTCGAAACTCATTTTTTGCTTCTGCTTTCACCAAGTACAGTAGATGACGGGGAAATTTCTTTCGAGTAGTGATAGTTTTCGAAATTAGCTATGGTGAGTCCAACCTCTTTGAATACCTGCAAAAGTCACTGAGGTGGTCCCCGGTGAGAAAGTTCTGATACTCAAGTTAGTTTTGTATTTATTATCATTTTCTTCTGGTCAAAATAGCTCTTACCTATTTTTTTGTTCTCTATCTTTATTTATAGAACCTAGATTGTGTGATCATGGCATGTGTGGTGCGCTTCTTTATCCTAGATGTTAGCCTAGTAGAGGATATCGTGGTGAGTGTATCTTTCTGTTATTAATTTGATTGCTTGGATTTTCTTGAATGAGACTGGATGAGTTATATATATATATATATATATATAAACCATAAGCCCCCTAGCCACGAAGTCTTGGCTAGCGAAGCGAGTGGTAGTTGTTTGTATCGAAGTGAATAATGTTTTTTCGATGCAAAATGGGGTGCGGGAGAGATATACATCAGTTCCATTTGTTGGAAACTGAATGGTGAACATGGACCTAAAAATGACTCTGTGGGCAATAATGTACAAGGTCGTAAAATATATTAGTGATTAAATTAAAATATTTCAAGCTGGTCATTAAGAATTCCTTTAATTTCAAGGAATGGTTCGTAATGTCCCGAAAAAAGGAATCATTTCTGACACGCCCCTCCCGGCGTTGCTAATTAATGAACCTCGAGAGATCCACTAATAACCGATAGAATGATTGTTAGGGATCAAAGATAGAATTTGTAATGTTGTCCCCTTCCTACTACTACACTACCAAGATTGGTGGATAGTGGCAAGTACCGGGGTCATCCACAGAGAATTTAGCAATCTAATAATCAACTACGCACAACCGTGATCGGGTCGTCAAGCCGACCACGTGTTCGGAACAATCAGTGTTGGTAAAACAAGTATTGGGGGGATTTTTATAACTAAAACTACTAACATACAATTGATCATGAGAATAAACTATATAAACTAGCACTCAGGAAATATTCGTGTAACATGATTAAAGTCATTTTGATCGTCGATTTCATCAAGTACAACTATGACACGAGGTGTGGTCAATGGTCAACACTTCCCCATACATGTCACGTAGGGTGTGCACGTATTCTTCCATCAGCACCGCCTCCATAATTAGGGGATTGTAAAGACGGCCCTGCCTGTCGTGCAAATCTGAATCTCCCCTGTGCGATTACGTCACGTGCACTACACCACAAATACTTCTCCCTTGGACTAAAAAGGCAAAGGTGGTGAAGCACCTTATCGATGGCACTAGGGATGCAAAGCTAACCCTATTTTGCTACTCTATTTATCTCTACCCGCTATTCGTCGGACCAACTTGTCGGGTTACTAATGCATGGTCGATCGTAACGTTAACAACGACAACCTACTTGCACACACCCATGTGGATCCGAACCCATTGTTACTCCAAGTGCATCTAGGTTTCCCTACCTGGAGGGTTTCAATATTGAGGCAACATGAAAGTAGACTTTGGTGTGTGCTAACTAAGTGTGACAATCATGCAATTCACAAGAACATTATAAACAAGCCAGCATAATATAACATATTACATAGAAATAGGTCGATCTAAGAAATCTCACAAAATAAACATTAATTCTTGAATACAAATATGATTCCCAAGTTAATTACCTACTCCCTAAGCATTAAACCCAAATATTGCATTGGATTCAACACTTTTGGGCAAAGAAAATAAAGAGAAGAAACAAAAATAAGCTAGACAGAAGGAAGAGTATTTTCTCTCTCTAACCTGCTCATAAAGAAGAAAAGTAGGCATAAATGTAAACCCTAGTAGGCAAGGGTCCATATATATAGTAGTAGGGAATTGGGCCTAGGAAAAGGCCCAATAATAGTATAAAACCCCTAGCAGCCACAAACGGCACGGGGGTGGAGTCTGGCACGGTCTGTGCTGGAGGGTGGCTGTTGGGCTTAGCTCGACCCTTGGCCTCAAGCTGGCGTGGGTTTCCCAGCATGGCACAGACTGTGTGCCTCATTCTGGCATGGGCCATGTCGCCCGGCACGGACCACTAACTGTAACTCCATTTTTTATCTTCTGAGCGTGCATCCTCTGTAGTTTGGCACGACCAGTTGGCTGGAACCTCATTTTCTCAGTAAAATGGCACGGGCCGTGTCGTTCTTCATACCCCGTGGACCAGTCTTGGCATTAGTGACTTGAAATGACACAGACCGTGTGAAACAGAATGGTCTGCGCCCATACTTAGTCGAATTTTGGAGTGGAACAAAAACATAAGGCACGAGCATCCGGGGTCGGCACAGTCTGTGCTGGTGGTAACTGACATGGCTCATGTTGCTTGGGACGGTCCATGATGAGTGCTGGCAAGGGTCGGGGCCTTCGTGCCGGTTGGGCTGGCCTTGACTGGTCCAACCAGCTGACTTGTTTGCTCCGCTACGAAAGAAATGCTGATCCGATTTGAGAGTTTTTATAGTCAATTTTAAAGTGCTCAATAAAAATAATCCAATGGTTCCACCCCAAAGGGCTGATTCTTCTCGGTTTGTTCCTAGAACTCTGTGCAATTTCGGAAAACACTTTCTCTCCTTCTTCCTTGGCCTTCTTGAACTTCGAATCCACCTTTTCCGGGCTCAATTCCATCTACTACCAGGCTTTGGATTCTGTGACCTTCAATCTACTATCATCCTTACGAATGACCTTCGATACCTTCTACCATCCTTGCGAATGACCTTCAAATATCTTCTACCACCCTCGCGGATGGCCTTCTACAAAAAGATGATAAAAAGTACTCACAAGCAACCTACTAATGAGAATTTAATAAAAGAGGAAGATCTAGGTTCCCGTGAATACAAAGTGTCCATTAGCTTCAAATAAATCTACAAAACTCGAGATTTAGACAAGAAAACCAAAAATGGCCGCCTAAACCCTTTGTCGTGTAAATGTAACTAAAAGTACCAATCAACCAAACAAAAGATGATAATAAATGTGTCAAACGCATGCATAAAGGTGCACATCAATTTTGAAGTATAAATTAAATGGCTACCGGTGTAATCATTGTTGAGTGTGGAATTTAAAATTGAAGAGTGAAAACTCTTATTTTTAACTTGCACAAGTTATTAAGTTCCTTGAGAAGACAAGTCTGTAAAAAAAGATATATATTGATTTGTGATCCTTTATGTTTCTACATAAGTGGGTGTGTGTTAGGAAGCTTACCTTGTTGTTGTCACTCTCTTTTAAAATTTTAGAACACGGTCGATTCCTCAAGTAGGATATATAGCGCAAAAAATAATTATCCATCTAAATCATTTCTATTTCAGAAGTATGGTGGATGAACGCCATGAGTCATCGTCCTCCCTTGCCATTCCTAATGTCGTTGGTAGTGAGGTGAGTGACAAAGATGTGTGGGTTGATGGTGAGGTGATCACCCGGGATGATGATGATGCTAACGAAGGGGGTAGTCAAGAAGGTATTTATGTCGATAGTGTTGTGACGAAGAATGATTCACTTACTTTAAATAAGCATCATACCTTTTTGAATGACTGCGAGGTTAGGATACTTAGCACTGGCGAGAAGATGCAGGACCCTTCTTCGGTGTTTTTCAATGTGTATAAGCATCATGTGTTGTAGGATTTTACCGTACCCATCCCATATTACATTATAGGTGTGTTGGCCACTTACCGTGTTGCTCTTGCCCAGCTTCATCCCCGGGGCATGGCATGATTGTTGGATTTAGGGAGGGGTGTCGTAGGTATGGGGAAAATTTTAAGGTGGAGTTGTTTTCCTCATTTTATCAGCTTCAAAAGGTGAGGGTGACTGAGTCTTGGGTTACATTTTACCCCCAATATGTTGGGGTTTTAGATTGTGGAAGGATTTCCTAGTAATTGCAGGGTTGGAAGGATAATTTTCTTTTTGCCTGGTGGGCAGAGGGCGTACCGATGCCTTTGTGGAATGATGGAATGCGTGTAGATAGGGAGGTGGATTGGAGGGTGGATTGAAGCTCGTGGAAAGACCTGGTTGCTCATACGTTAAGAATAAGGAGGTTTAGAGGGAAGCTTGGTTGTCTCCTATCCCTTGTCTGCAACGTTGATGATATGTGTGAACTATTTTAATGTTTACTATTGCTGGTGTTGTGGTTTCCAGGTATGACATTGTCAAGTATACCGGTGAAATCTCATGCCAGGTCTAGGGATTGTTGTGACAAAGGAACTGGGTTGTACCATGATTAACATGCGAATGAATATGGTGGTCCAAAATTGAAGGTGGAAGAAAAGGAAGAGCATCCCAATGAGTAGGTGGTTGAAGATCGCAAGCAATGCCTTACTAAGTCGGACAGATCGGGTGTTAGGAGCAGTACACATAAGACTGAAAAAAGAGAAGGCGGTAATACTGGATCCTTAAAGGTGTTGAAGTTGGTGGAACCTACTCCCCTGATGATGAAGGGTTCACCATTCGAAGATGGAGCGAAGGCCTCGTAGGAGCCCAAAATTGATATCCATGGATTTGCCTACCTGTTAGGGTGACCTAAGTAGGTATGTTTATTTGTTCTATGTGTGATGTTGCCATTGTGTATGGTAATTGTGCTGAGAAAGGTGTTTCTATAGTTTTGCAGGTGGGGTGTTATGGCATCTATTGTCAGACATTTATGTACTATACGGATAAGGTGAGTGTCCTACCCGAGCGGGTGGTATCGTTAGAGGATCGGTTGAAGCAAAGTGTGGAGGCTTGTGGAGAGCTTGAAATGGAGTTGGTAAAGATTCGTAGTCTTTGTCAGGAGAAATGTGAGGTTATTAACATGTTACGCGTTGAACTTGGGAGATTGGAGAAATGAGGGTTTACTCATCTGAATTATCCTCATGTACTGGTTTATAGGCTTGTGAAGACCCAAGAGTATTACAATTTCTTTGCGGAAGTGTAATGCCAACATAGCGTATACGGGGTGGTGCAATTCCTAGGAGAGTATCCGTGAGAAGAATCTTGACTTGCATATCAATAGGTTGGAAGATCAATTTCTATATTAGATGCATTAGAGAGGCTGAAGCAAGCGGTGGATGAGAACTTCGCAAGGGAGGTAAAAGACGATGGATACCATTTTCATTTGACACATGAGTTGGGTAAGATGGTTTCGATGCCCTTGATGAAGAAATTGTAAGAGGGTACGCTAGATATTTATTCGGCTATGGACAACGTTGAGGAGACCAGTGATGTCATGGAGGTTGATTCGATGATTGGGTTTATTCAAACTGAGTGGAATTACGACTATGTTGGTGAGTAGCAGAAGCGAAAGGAAGTTTCCACGGACAGTCCTATTAGCGGTGCTAACGAGTTAACTAGGGACAAGGTAGGTTAACTAAGAGACCGTCAGGTTAAAATGTAATAAATGTTTGATGAATTATTTAACGAAAGTTGGTTGTTTAGTAACTTATGACTAGTGATCGAGAAACGTTGTGAATGAGTTTGTATGTTTTTATGTGTTTCATCCATGAGTATTTTTACGATAAAGATTCTATGTAGGGTGTAGTTGCGAAAGTTCGTTGTCCAGTAGTCATGGGGTGATGTATGTGGTTTTTCTATGTAGGTGGTATAGTTACACCGTTTGGTGAGGAATAATGGGCTTGGTGGCTAGGTATGGTTTCGATGGAAAGATAATGAGACGGTAATTTACTATTGTCTTAACACAATTGATACCCATGTTTATCATGTTTTGTTGGTAATTAGTATATTAGATGTTTTATCAAGTAGGGGGTTAGAATAACCTTGTGTGGTTAATCACCCTAATTTTCCTATTTTGTAAGCATTTAGTGTCTAGTGTGTTTGCCTCTATGATTTGGTCGTTCAGGATGTTTTGTGTGCTTATTGGAGATTGATTATAGGATAAGGTCATTCATAAGAATGGTAGCACATTGAAGGTCATTCACGAGTATGTTAGTAGAATTAAAACCACTTACCTAGTGGTAGAAGGTTGCTTTGGTTAGATGAGGAGAAGAGAAAAGAAGTAGCAAGATTGGTATCAAAAAGGGCAAGAAAAAGGCAAATGCCATGGATTGTGCCATCTGGCACAGACCGTACTTTTAAGAAGCACCATCAGGCTAATAATTAGCCTCACAAAATAGACCGTGTAAATTTGCACGATCTGTGTTCATCAGCACAGATCTTCAACACGAGACATAAGTCCAATGGACATGTAAATCTACATGATCTGTGTAAGGGACTTGGGCATGGTACATGCCCAATGGCACAGTCAATGCCATCAGGTTGACTAGGGCTTTTTTTAGCTTACTTTTCTTTATCCCTCTTTCCACCTATAAAAACATCCCCTTATCCATTGGACAAAGGAGGCAGACTCTGGGTTTTCTATTGTACTTTTTCATTCTCTTTTCATTTATTTTACTATGTTTAGCATCTTTAGTCCATTTCTTGTTATGAATTATTGTAAATTAAGCTAAATTAGTACTTCAAGCATTTGCTAAACATGTTTAGTTAAAAATTTGAGTATTCCAAGATTGATTATCATTATTGCTTATGTTAGTCGTGATTATTGCATGATTAGTATGTAAATATATACTAGAAAATAATGAGGGTGGAGAAACCAACGATCCTTAATCATCCTGCTAACGTGGCCAGAACATTATTAAAATGGCCGTGATATGTTCTTAATATTGTATTCTACTAACCTTGTTTGGTGCTAATCTCCCATAATTTATCTTGATGTCATCTTTAGATTACAATTTACAAAACTGGTCAGTTCAAAGAATAATTAGGACAACTTATTTTTTGCTTTGAAATCATAAAGCATCAACTTGCAAGAATTCTCTCGATTTTGCCAAATATTAGGGTTATTTACATTTATAACTCTGATTTTAGGCTGAAAGTGCCAATATAACCCTACAATCTCAGAAAGTGTCAATATGACCCTAACTAATTATTGTATGCAAAAATCTAACCCTAACTTTCAAAAAAATTAGTGTCAATATATCCAAAATTATTATTTCCGGCGTTTACCAATAGAATTCAGGCAAGAAAAAATGAAATGACAAAAATACCCTTCTTCCTAAACCTATTTTTCTTCTTCAAAAAACCTAATGTTGCCTCCACCTTGCACCGCCAGGAACCGTCGCCGTCGCCGTCGCCGAAAACCACCACCACCGCTGCTGGCAACCATCGACGCCGTCAGAAACCTTCGCAAACACCAACAATCACTCTCCCAGCCACCACCACCACCCGTCGCAGTCACCCCACCTGCTCTAGCACCACCACCACTCCCCAGCACCACCACCTCACCAGTCCCAGCCACCACCACCCGTCACAGCCACCACCACCAACCCCATCCACCACCACTAGCCCCAGCCATCACCGCTCATCACAGCCACCACCACCACCACACACCCCAACCATCACCACCCATCACAGACACCACCACCTTCACAACCACCAGCCCCAACTAACACCACTCGTCATAGCCACCACCACCACCTGTCATAGCCACCACCACCACACCACAAGCCACAACCCAAAACCTCAGCTCAAATTAGGTTTTATCATTTCGCCCTCCCCGCCACCAATTGATTTCTCCTTTTTCCCTCTCCTTGACCAATCTAGTCCCTCGATGACCCCGCCACCGCGGAACCCCAGTCCCTCGATAGCCCCACCGCCGCGTTTTCCTCAAACTCTTCATCATCCTTCGAGAGCTTGTCATCCATCGATCGTCTGGAGCTCCTCGACAGAACTACTGATGTCCCTTCGAGTTTTCCACCACGGTCTTCCGCCTGTGTTCCTCGATATCCCCGCCACCGCGTCGTCTCTTGAAAGTTCGTGGTCGTATCCTCATTTGACCATTGCAACGCTACATCATCGTTAATGTTGTTCTTTGAATTACCTTCAGATTCTATTAAGCTCGGCGCTGGTGTCTATTAAGTCTGGCGTCAGTGTCCTAAACCTTAAGACCTGTGATAGAAACGGCAAATAAAGAAAAAGAGCGACCAAAAAGTCAAGGCTGGTATTGAAGGTTGGTGTCCTTCAATTTTTTTAAGGCAAGGAAAAATTGTCTTTTTATCATAATCCGGCCAAATGTATGCTAACCAAAAAGTCAACAAAGTCAATGGTTATTTTGGCACTATCTAAAATTATAGGGTTATATTGGCACTTTCAGCCTAAAGTCAGGGTTATTTTAGCACTTTACTCATTTAATTAATACTCCCCCCGTTCAACCAGTTTTGATCACTCTACTTTTTCAAAATTCAATTTAGTACATTTTGACCATTAATATAAGTTAATATATACTCCGTATGTGATAAAAATATCATGTGAGATGTTTGATTTATCTTAACATCTATTTTTTAAATGTCAATTTTTTATGCGGAATTGACATATATAGCTAGAGATATTAATGATCAAAGATAATGTCGTGAAAATGTTGAGTGACCAATAATAATGGAACACTGGGAGTTATTATCATGCATTAGCTATTATTTCCTTTACTCTGTTTTCAATGAATATACTCCCTCCTAGTCTAAATTGTTTATGTACTTTTTGAGAGTCAAACTTTGACCCTAAATATAAAATAATATTTAAATAATAAAAATATCATTTGAAAAATTGTTAAGTTTATTTTAACATCTGCTTTCTAAATATCAATTTTTTTATGCGGCATTGATATAGGTAACTAGAGATTATTATGGTCAAATAGGCTTATTGAAGATAGTGATAAAGTAAATAACCAATTTATAGTGAGAGGGATGAAGTATAGTGTTATGAACACCAATTTGTACAGTAAAATTTGTTATTTTATAATACTTTTTTCAAAGTAGAAAATTTGAAGTCCGCATAGTATTGTTTACAAAGGGTCGGGTAAGTTCAACAGGTTTTCCAAAATTTCTCTAAAATGGCGAATGAAAATTCTTATGCTTTAGTTTTTTTTTCCAATTCAACTCCAACAAATTGTCTATTTTGCATAACTTTGTATTTAACAAAATAATAATAATTTTTTAATGACAAAACAATAAATACTTTAACCACTACAAAATGAGAAACTCTCTTGTTAGATTGATTAACAGTTAGACCAATCATGAAACACCTTGTTTTAATAAATTTTATGGTTAAATTATAAATATTTATACATTATGATACATTTTAATTTTTTAAAATAAATTTATAAGAATCTTGTTGCAATAAATAAAACAAGCAATAAATCACCCAAATTTCCTATATCAATTATAAAATGAACATGTCTAACGATTAATCGGTTCAAAATAAGACTTTACTGCTACAAAATACAATATATTTATTTATTAATTTTAAAGAAATTAAATAAAAAATATTTTTAAAATTAATGAATATATACATTTTAATTTTTTTTTGCAAATAAATACTAATTTTTAACGAAGTCATGAAAGCTAAAATATAAAAATTATTTACATGAGTAAGAAAATTACCTTCAAATTAAAGGTTATTGACTTTATCATCATTAAATTTATAAGGGATATTTACATTTATAATCCTAATTTTAGGGTGAAAGTGTCAATATAACTCTGCAATCTCAGAAAGTGCCAATATAACCCTACCTAATTATTGTATGTGCTAATCTAACCCTAACTTTTTTAAAAAAATTGTGCCGATATAACCAAACTTCCTAATTATGGCATTGACCAAATATATTCAGGTCAGACCAAACATTGAAATGATAAAAACACCCTTATAACAAATGTTAGTTTCTTCTTCAAAACGCTGCCACTGCTCCATCACTGCTGCTGCCAATCTCCACTATTTCTGCCGCCGTACTCCTCCTTACTCCGCCGCCCTCACTCTCCCTAGCACCGCCTTGTCCCCCTCCCTCTCTTTTCCGCCCTCATCGACCTTTCCTTGCCACCACCACCTCCTCATCCTTCTTCTCCGACGGGATCCTCTCTGTCAGAAACCCTAGCAGGCTCCTCCTCCTCCCTTTCCGATGCCACCACCTCCTCCTCCTTCCTCTGTGATGGGCTCCTCTCTGTTAGATACCCACCGCCACCTCCTTTTCCCTCTCAGCGCTGCCATCTCCTCCTCCTTCTCTCCGCTGTCACCTCCCCCTCCTCCTCTCTCTCCGACAGGCTCATATCTGTTAGAAACCCTAGCGGGCTCCTCTCTCCGATAGTATCATCAGCCCCCCACCATGCTCCTCTCTATCGAGCCCCTCACTTTTAGAAACCCTAGCGGGATCCTCTCGGTGAGCCTTCCACCGGGCTCCTCTCCAACGCTGATGCTAAGCCTCTCCACCGGGCTCCTCTCTGACGGCTAAGCTATGCCTCTCTACCGAGCTAGCTACGTCTCTTCAACGACGACGCTCATCAAGAACGGAGAAGAAAGGGGGAATAAGGTGGGTTGTTTGGTGGAATCGAAGTAGAACGGAATCAGAAGATAATTGTTAATTGGAGACGCTGCTTGGTGGAATTAGATGAGAAAAAGAATCGGCGGAGTTTCTTTTTTTCTTTTTTATTCTTTTATGTCAAGGGTAAAATTGTATTTTTACCAAGATCTGGCCAAATGAAAGTTTACTAAAAAGTCAGCAAGGTCAAAAGTTATTTTGGCACTTTCTGATATTGAATGGTTATATTGGTACTTTCAGCCTAAGTCATGATCATTTTAGCACTTAACTCAATTTCTAATTCTCCAAATATTTCATTCTCTCTCTACCAATATAGAAAATAAAATATTTTCTTTTCTCCAATTCTCCATTTTAGAGAACGTTAAGCACCATCCGTTCGAGCTGAAATTTGATCAAAATTCCCAAATATAACTAAATTCTCCATTTTGCACAATTTTTTGGACTTGCTCTAAAGTGAAAGTTTAAATCGAAAGTCAAAATTTTTCTATAAATGGATTTAATATATAACTTGAAAGAAGCGATTTAACCTTTTGTTTTTCTGAAAATATATGATCTGGAATTTGACGGTAAGAAATACATTACCTTTTCATCTTTCTTAGAATTTGATGGATTAAAGATTAGATTTAGAGCATCTCTAATGCAGACATCATTGTAGTAAAAGTCATTAGCAACATCATCATAGTAGATTCCCGGTTCAAAAAATCATCTTCAAATCAAGAGTCATTTATGACCTTCAGTCTGACGAGACTAAAATCTCAACTGAACCCTTCAAGCGGACCTTTTGTTAACAGATGCTCATATTTGCGTATTCTATTATTCAAATTTAAGTCTAATATAAAGTGGATGAAACATATACTAAATATATTAATGATAAATTAAAATAATAAAATATTATGACACGTCATATTGAAGTTTGACTTACGATACTTGCACTGGAGATCAAAACTTTACAATCCCTGTCACCAACGTTATTCTTTCCATGTCACAATGAAGTCATGTAGTAATCCGCCAAGTGGCTCTTATTTTTGTGGGTGATGCTCTGACCATTGGAGATGTTCCTTATTCTGGTCATGAAGTGCCCATATTTTATGGGGGGAAAGTTAAAAGGAATCAAATATGTGTTTGGTAGAGACGTGATTATATGTAAATTTTGTTTATTTTAAAAGTAGGGGGTGATTACTTTCTAATCTTCCTCAAAAATTAGTTTTTCTTTTAAAACACATGTTTTATAATTTTACCGAACGCTAAAAAATGTTTACCTAGGGCAACTCCAACGGTACTATAACAAAACAGTAAGGTCTTTTTATTTTTATTTATTTTCTTTTTGTTTTTACAATTTGTTTCTTTTGTTTTTGGATTAGTTTTTTAAAGTATTTGTTTTTAATTTCCTTCCTTTTTATTATTTTTATATTTTACTTTCTTTTTTAAAATATTTGATTTCAATGAATTCTAATTTTTCATTATTCTTTATTAGGAAAAAATTATGCATTGATCATTTCATTATTAAAATAATTTTATTTTATAATATTATTTATTCAAACTCGATGATCCATCACTCAAACTTATTTAAGTCTAAATTTATTAACAATATTATTTTAATAAAAATATTTTTAAGTTATTATTATTTCTGAAATAGTATTAAGAAAAATAAGTCATGTACAAAATTAGTGTATGAATTTTTCACTAATATATAAAATATACTTGAAAATTATGTTGTAATAATAAAAAAACATATAAATTATAAAAATATCATGTTAATGTAATCTCAATTTTGTTTTTCTAAAACATGGTTTGTTTAAATCAGTTTTATAAAAAATTATAATTATAAAAAAATAAGGTACACTATGAAATACTAATAATTTAAATTGAAATTATAATAAAAACACACAATACATATTAATAATAAAGTTCACGCCACACTTACAATAAACCGGCAATGACATAAAAAAGAACTAGAATAGATACAATTTTATTTTAAAAATGAAACGATACATAAAAAAATTATATAAAATATTTCTACTTCTCAATAATGATCTGGGAGACCTGTTCCCGATCCACCAATATCAGAAAACAGGTTTTCCATTCTGGGAGTTGGTGTAGATCTTTTTTGCCATGATTTTTCCTTCTCCTGTTGGACATACATGTACATTCTAGAATCACTACTGGTGCTCAAATCTCTTTCCATCATTTTATCATGAAGAACCAAATCTAAGTGGGTTTGGTGCCTGTTGTACATGTCTAACTGTTCACATTTTTGTGTTTGACTTGACTCCATAAGAGTTAAAATGCGGTCTCTTTCTCTTGGGTCTTTGTTGAAATTGGATGAATTTTGTTCGCTGTGTTTTCTTATGGATTTTTCTTTCTTTCCTTCAATGAGGTGTGTTGATTTTGAAACACCAGAGATACAATCTGTATCCATATGGAGAGAGTTT
>JAULKK010281750.1:0-14240 GCA_032355705.1 Rubia peregrina
GCATTGTCCCCAATGCGACGAAACAATAAGAACCATGAGTGAGAAACAGAAAGGTAGTGGGAATCACTCATGTGACCCCGAGGGGTCCCTCCTCAAGTGTCGTATCTCGTGTCTCCTCCTTCTTTCCTCATTTTGCATTTCTTGCCGCACAATAGGAATGACATTGTGAAAACCATTGAGCCTTGAGATATGGAATCACTCGATCAATTGCTCGATGGCTTCTTCATAGACGGCTGCTCTCTCATCCGCAATGGTGAACTCCTCCTTAACTTCCCTCTTGATGGACTATAACCTAGACTCCCAAGTATGCATGGTACCCTCCATAGAACTTAGCCTACTCCCAAATTATTCTAACCTTATGCTCATTCCACCCATTACATGACCAATGTCTTGCATAAGTTAGGTAGAGCTTCCAAGATATTCCAAAAATATGCAAAATTGGTCGATGACATCTACGGGTAGTTGAGTACATCTAGGCGGTGCCCTAAATGGGGTCTCGTTGTCCTTCTCATCGACGTCTATATTTGGATTAGATAGGATTATGTAGAGATCCTTTTCAAACCTCGGATCAGGGGCTATGAAGAGGCCCTCCAACACCGTATCCTGGTCAATAGTTGTACGCCCCAGCTAGGGAAGAATTATGAAATTACACACCGAGGAGCCAAAATATAACCATACGAAGTGATTTTTCTGAAATCGTGGTAGCCAGCATAGATGATTTCTCCATCTTGTCTATCATGTACCGTGTTTTCAAACGACCCAAATTTTCCACAGCAAATAGAGAGGGAACCATATGGCCCAAGTGTTGGTCTGAACGTCCAACAATGCCTCCCATAGAAATATTATCACCCTTCTTGTTTCCTATGGAAATGCACTCCTCCACGAAAGACACCCCCATGTTGTGGTAGAAATTCCCCTTCGGAGTCATCGCTCAAAGAACTTGGACATATGAACCGGAACATTGTCAAATCTCCCCGTGACAGAATACTCTCATGGATAAAAATCGTTGAACATATCGCAACACCGAATGGACAATCGTAATGCTCTTGCAAATATTCTTCCTATCTGTGCCCGAAAGAATTATCCAAAAAATTGCTCAATAAAAATGGAAGGCCTTGTTGGTGTGTCCTCGGAATTTCCTTCCTGTACTTCCACCTGAATGTTTGGGCAATGCCCCGATGTGACATAGTATACCCCTTATCATCCAAGGGTAAATGGATGTTTCTCCTCCCATCATTATCCTTTGATTGCTCCAAGGTTGCTATAAACTCCAAAGTTCACCGTATGTAGGTCTTAGAATGCTTGTCTGAGAAACCCTCTAGTCCTATTTGGCTTAACAAATACGTGACATGCTCAAGTAAACCTAGAGCTCCCAAGGTCTTCTTGCAAGCAAACTTTGTCTCCAATATGGTCCGATTCGGGCATCTCAAGTACTTCCACCTCTATGCCGCACTCCCAGAAATGGTGGTCAACCCCATGAACTCATCAACAACACAAGAGGGGTTAGGAGGAAGGAAGGTCATCGGCTCTCATCTCCCAACCTTGGCTGGTTTATTCCCTTTGTCATCCCGGGAAGTTGTTCCTTTTTCTGACTATTCCTTTTTGGAGCCATCCTATTCACAACAAGAAAAAAGTGGTAATGCAAGGATAACCAAAGGTATGCATCAAGACTTAATAAAAAAGAACACTTCTTCTTAATTAGCCACAATATTCCCAATCATGCCATCTCAACATAAAGGCCATTTAATCAAGAAGCATTCTCCCTAAACAACCAACCAATGAAAAATCATAGCATCCCATCAAGAAGAACATAAAATTAAGAATCATATTCCCTAAATCATCACAGCCAATGAATATCATATTATCAAATCATAAGAACAATATACCCACCCCTCCACTTAGTTTAGCACAAGATTATTTAAATAACCCCAAAAAAAAATTCTTCAACAACACTTCCACATTTTTTTGAGTTTCAAAACCTCTCATAAAATCATCATCATGCTAAATAAAACAACTAAACATGAATCTCAATGGATTACCCTGAATTTGAAGCGAAGAGATGACCAATCCTCACAAGAAGAAGCAAAAATGATAACTTTTGAGAAAAAGAGCTCAATTTTTTAGTTTCATCAAGAAGAGAGAGTGAGTGTTTTTGAGAGATTTTTAATGAGCTAAATGAATCCTATGGGTGAAGTAATGTACTATGGATCATTATTTTCAGCAAAGAAGGTGATTTAAAAGGAGGTACAAATGAGATAAGGATGACATTTTTTAAATTAAAGAGTAAAAGGGACAAAAGTACCAATATATTTATGCATATGGGAGGTGTTTATGTATTATTTACACGGATATTTGAAGGAAACAAAGGCTTTGCTGAATTAAAGGGAAAAAATTTCATGTTTAGGTTTAAAATTCAAAATTTGGCAAATATGAATTTTTGGCCCAAAAATCGCAGTCACACGAATCCTGGCACGAGGCTACCCTCGTACTGACATGGATCATGTGTCATCTTACTGGCTATGCTGAAATGGTTAGCTTCGTGCTGACATAACATGTGTTTCCTGGCACGATCTGTGCTAGGTGATTAGCACGAGACACCCCCCCAACCCCCTTGTAGAGTGCCCCTTTTTCCTTCTTCCTTCTTTTTTTCTTCAAAAAACTGTCACCTAACAAATCCTATTTCTTATACCAAAAATAACGAGATTTGGACTCAAAATTTCTCAACCAACAAGAGTTTCATCCCAAGAGACTTTATCTCACACCAAAAAATGCAAAATCTATCTACCAACAACATATCAAGAGCAAAGTAAGAAATACCACGTATTTTTATTTTTGTCATCACGACTTATTTATTTTTCATGCATTTTAATTGAAGGAACCTACCATTGGATCTCCGGAGTCGCCATCGGCAACTCCACCCACGATGACATCTGTGTGAATAGGTCTCCACAAGGTGTCATCCTTACCTTTAAGCGCTTTGTTTCCCAAGAAGAGTGAGTATCCATTCCTATCCAATGTTGAGTCCTTATCCATGTCCTTTGGTTTAGGAGGTGATCGAGGGTATTTTACATCCTCACCGCTCTCCACTAACCGCTGCATGTTAGTGAGCATAGAGAAGCAATCCAAGATAAATAAATCATCACTAACATCATGCAAAGCAAAAGTTTCATCGACATGATCATCACAATTTAAATGCAAGGTAGGAATTCTCTCATCTCTCTCATAGTCATAAAAAATCTCATCAACTAGACTATCTTCGTCACTATCATCAAGAGCTTCATTCTTATCTATCATGCAAGAGTCATCATGTTGATCAAGTTTTTCACATAAGGTTATATCATTGCACACAAGAGAGGGATTAGGTGAATCGTGATTATATTTTTAAATATAATAACCAACCATATCCATGTCATTCTCTAAGGTTAGTGTTCCTGAATGAACATATATCTTAGTCCTTGATGTTTTAAGAAAATGTCTCCCCAATAAAATTGAGGGTGCACCACTATCATACACAACATCAAGGATATAGAAGTCCACTAGAAACACCAAGTTCTCAAGTCAGACCATCACATCCTTTACTAGACCTCAAGGGCTAGCTTGGGAGTGATCGGTCATCGGTCAGTTACCCTAGTTTCTCTCAGTTCACCTATTTATAGGTTCTCATAAATGTAAGAAGGGAGGACATTAATGGATAGTCTACGACAATTTTAGAGAGAGAAAATTGGCTATGGAAAGAAGAAAATCAAAAAAATCAAAAAGGAGCCAAGGGGCTAGCCATGGGAAGCTGGGAGATGTCCCGCCCGAGCGGCTAAGCCCCCGCCCATGTGACACACGCGTGCATGATCAGAGAATAGAATGCTGGGATCCGTACCATGCGCTCGAAGGATATACCGTCCGTGCAATTTGTGCGGGCCTAATCAGAAGAAAAAAATGTTGTGGATACTGAAAGCCTCCCCACCCACGCGGGAAAAGCCATTCCCCGCCGGTAATATTTTATATATTTTTAAAAATTATTATTTTAAACTTCGGACCCCTTTTCCCCCCTATTTTCTTTACTTCTCAGTTTCTTTCTTCTCCCTCTGCTTTCTTCTCCATTTGAAGAATTCTCTCAAAACCCACTTCCATTTTTTTTTTCGAATTTCACCATTCCTGGCCAATGTATTCATCATTTCCACTAACATTCAATACTTACCCACCTTCACACTCCTCTCCACTTATACAATCCATCCTCGCACCCATTAAAACTCCAAATCCAAAAAAAATCCAA
Organism: Rubia peregrina; assembly: GCA_032355705.1. Lineage (NCBI taxonomy): Eukaryota > Viridiplantae > Streptophyta > Magnoliopsida > Gentianales > Rubiaceae > Rubia > Rubia peregrina. Next base: position 4,268 of record JAULKK010281750.1, read on the forward strand.
GAACCCTAACTTTTGGAGATTTTTTGCTCTTCGGATGGATTGGTCACTTGAGATGCAAAGAATTGCTTAGACTTACATGAAAAGGCGTTCTCCCTAGTCACCCTCTTCACAATCACGGTAAATTTACATCTCCTGCAAATTTCCATTGTGATTGGCATAGAATTTTTGGAAGAAATTTGTGCTCATCTTGTGGTTGGTTTGAGATTGGAGTATTGTTGCTTAGTTGATTTGAGGTGTCAGAAATTTTGTTGCGATGTGCTATAATGTAAATTGCTCATTGGGTTCTTAGAGCTTGGTTGAGTTATGTCCCTGACCACTAGGGATATTTTTGTGAAGAATTGCTTGTTGTGGTGAATAGTATTGTAGAGCATTGCTTGTTGTGGTGTTTGATTGTTTGTGGAGCCTTTTTCTTGTGGTAATTGGTACATTGTGGTGAAAACTCATGGCCCCAAAAAAGTGAGTTAGACAAGATGGTGCGAGTCCCTCTGCACCCCATGGACATTCCACAAGGAAGTATATAGGGTTAAGGCTCATTACGGGTGAGTTTGCAAGAAGGTGGGATTTTCTTGTTGGCTGGACTATTCAAGAAACAAAATTTTTGTGTGGTGAAGCTACGAATGTGATCGGGTTAAATCAATCGGCCAGAGTTCTTCTGTCTAAGGTGGGGTTAAAAGTTTCATGGTCAAACACTCTCCCACATACGAGAGATACACACTAGAGTTCTTGACCATCGTAAAGAAACACCAAGACCGGGTGGATGAGAATGGAAAGTATGTGCCATATATCACCTTTCACTTAAATGATGAGAACCATGAAGTGAGCTACAATGAGTTGAAGATGGCTTTCGGGTGTGATTATGAGTACAATAGGGAGTATGAAACCACTCCTGCTTATAGTGACACCGACTTTTGGCAAATCATAACCAAAAGGCCATGGACAGGTAAAGATAGGAGCTCCTCGATTTTACATCCCGCCTTGTGCTACACCCACCGTCTATTTTCCTCAACCTTCTTTTGCCATGGTGATCTCACACATGCCCCCATCGAACATATTAAATCTCTTTGGTCAATGACAAGAGTCGGAATTGGGCATCCAAATTAGCTAGATGTTTGGGTGACAAAATGTTGTTCAAAAACCACCAAATTAGATCGAAGAGGTGAGCTCTCCATGGGAGGTATGATTACATTGTTAGCTAAACATTTGAACATCCCATCACTAGAGGGTCTTCCGAGACTAAGCCTAAGGGACTCTTATTTCCTCTCATGCAAGAGGCTATCTGAATTGAACATGCTAGAAATAATTGATATTTATGATCATATTTGGTTATATGGGAGAAAAGTAATTTTTGTGGATCTTGATCAACCGGAGAGGAAAAACCTTGAGGAGGACACCCCGGTGGAAGCATTGTGCATCAAACCGGACTTTGCATACAAGACTACATTTGAGATGGAATTGAACCACAATCCCGCGGCCACTCTACTTGAAGTTGTATTTCTACCAACACACCTTCACCTCAAAAATCCTATTAATATTTTCTTCACGAGGTGCGTGGCTTTCGAGAGGACCAAAATGCTTTCCATTTAGCCCAAGTGGAGTATAATGTTCGTGCCAGCCGGAGGAGAGCCACCGTGGAAGATGAAATTGAAGACCTTCGGATGAGGATTCACCACTTGACTGTGGCAAATCTACGACATTCACTAGCAATGAAAGAACTTGGAGGAGATGCCATGAGTAGGAAGATGCTTGGGAGGTTCAATACCCGCAACAAGCTTTAGGGGAATCATCACATCAATAGGTTGTAAGTTATTTTTCCTTTTCCCATTTAACTTGAAACTTATTTACTTAGGTGTTTTACATTGAGGGAAATGTATAATTTTAAAAAATAAAGATCTTCCCTATGGTGGTTTGATAACCGCCATGTTGAAGAAGGCAAGCATAATTCCGAGGGATAAAGATCTACGTAATTATGACAAGAATTGATTCCAATACAAAGGGTTCGAGCAAGAATTTGACGGCAGGAGGAGGATCTTTATATTACAAGGTCAAAATGCTAAGCTTGCGAAAAGGGCTCATAAAGTGGAAGCGGGAATGGTAGAGGGATCTAGCTCCGGTAAGAGGTAAATTGTTTAATTAATCCTGTAGTTAAGTATGATATAAAAATTAACGTTTCAATATTGAATGAAAGGTAAATGCAGTGGTTGGAAGGCTCGGTTGAGAAAGTACTTCGACTGCATGCTTGCAGATATAACCAAGACACACGATATGTTAACATGCACTCATTCTAAGCATGTCGCGTTCATTGAAGCCAAAGGCATTCATTTGGAGTTAAGCAAAGATGAAGAGTCTCCTAACTTTGATCTGGTCTTCTCAGAGAGTGAAGATAATGACAGTGGTGACGCTGATCATGGCATGAGATACAAAGTGTTGGTCAAGGCGTTGAAGAAAACTTTGTGGGCTAAAATGAAGGGGGAAGAATCTAGCACTGATAGAATTCTAGAGTTGTAGAATTTGGGAAATATGTGGATGTGTTGTAGAATTTGGGAAATATGTGGATGTGTTGTAGAATTTGGGAAATATGCTGGATATTTTAGTTTTGCGTCTATTGTTACATTTCTTATGTTGTAAGTCTTGAATTCTTGTTTCTTTTATGTTAGTTGTTTGATAGATGTATTTAGTAATTCATGCTGAAGTATTCACTAATAGGTTGGGCTATTAGTGAATTTCATGCAGAAGTATGAAATTGACCTTAACACAAGAATGCTTTCAGAGCTCGAAAATATTTCTTCCTTTTTATTTGCAGCTCGGAAAAATATCATTCATTTTTTACCAAAAGGTAATAAACATTTTTCCGAGCTCAGAATTTTAGTTTCTGAACTCGGAAACTAAACGTTGGTTTATTACAAATAGGTTCTAATCAGTTTTCGATCTTGGAAACTTAGTGTCCGAGATCGTATCCTCTTTCCGACATCAAACTGGAAATTTATAAGATCCATTTTCCCCCTAAGATATTGTTTCCGGACTCGGAAACCTTTCGTGACTCACATGAGAAAAGATGAAAATGTTTTTCGAACTCGGAAAGTTCAATGACTTTAGCATAAAAAGTATTATCATCCAAAATGTACAAACCCTACTAGTTTACAACCTCTCTAAAACCTACACCCACTAACACTTGATATCAAATAACTTACTACTTATGTTTCCTTTTCTTGATCACCACCTTCTTTGACCTTCGCTTTCTACGGGTGATCTTCCCCTTACCGTCTCCATATTCCTTCATCATAGTCACTATGGCCCATAATCATCCTCCTTGTGCAACATAACTTCTTCAGATCCACAACTCACTGTAGGGCATCCAAAACCAATTACTTCATGTAAGTCATTTTCTTCAATGAAAACACGTTTCCCTTCGACAAAAATGCCCCACCTAGGATCAACAGGATTCCTGACATAGAAAACCTAGTGCACTTGAGTCAGAAATATAAAAGGGAACCTTTCTTCATCCAACCCAACTTCTATCGACAAGGGTGAAACCCAATTCCTCTATGGGCTGCTCGTTGTTAATATCCATCCACTGACATTTGAACACCAGGACACGCATACTGACATAGTCAAGCTCCCAAAATTTGGAAATTGTGCCAAAGTTGCACTTAAGAGCATACTGCAGATTGCCATCACCCCACTTCCAATGTTCAATGCTTCGAAAACAAGAGACACTCTAGTAGTCTGAGGGACACTCTTATCATTCATTGATTTTGTGGCAAACGTAAATACATTGATGTCATAGCCGACACATGAAAGAACGGTCCCTAGTGGTCTACAAGCCAATTATTTAACTTTCGATGGATGTTTGCCGACATCAACATCTTCCCGCAACCATGATGCAAATGTCCGGGTATGCAATTGGTGGACCTAAGCCTCATTGAAATTAGGGTTGCTCACTCGTATAGCATTCATTTGAATGTCTTTATGTGGGACTATATCCTTGTTAACATAGAGATAAGAAATCGATAAACCTTCCGCACTCGGATTAAATAGTTTCCCATGTCTCACCCCTACACCTTCCAACCTCCTTTCGTGTCCATGGATTGGAACACCTAATGATTCAACTTCCTTCACATAATGAGTGAAAAACTCAATGGCCTCTTCTGTCACGTATCGCTGCACAATGCTAGCATCTAGCCTATATCCATTTTTCACAAAGTTCTTGACTATTTTCATCTACCTCTCGAACAGATACATCCATCTGAGAAAACCGGACCACATAGCTTTATCTCCTTCACCAAGTGAACAATCAAGTGGACCATTATGTCAAAAAATGATGGAGGGAAATACATTTCCATATGGCACAAAACTTCAATAATTGTTACTTGTAACCTATCAAACTTCGATACGCTACTTTTGCTACAAATTAATTTTAAAAATTAACAGAGCTTCGTGATGCACAACCTCCCATGAGAGGGAAATGTAGATCGAATGGCAAGGACATTGAATAACTGCATTAGGTTGTGACAATCGTGTGACTTCAAGGAACCTAATCTCAACTCCTCGACTGACACACAACTGCTAATGTTAGAAGAGTATGCATCGGGAACTTTCACACTACTAAGGATCTCACAAAAAGATTTCTTCTCCGATTGCGACATTGAATAGCTAGCAGGGGAGAAAAAACATTCATCAATGGTATTCACTGGCCCTAAATTCTTGTGAATACCCAGCTCAACCAAATAAAGCCTAGCCTTCAATACATCCCTTGTCTTCCCTGGGGTATTTAACAATGTCCCAACCAGAGAACCACAAACATTTTTTTCAATGTGTATCACGTAGAGACAATGTCTAACATCCAAATGCTCACAAAAAGATAGGTTAAAAAAGATGGAACAATTATTTCAACTACCTAAAACGGAAGCTTTTCTTTTTTTCTTGCTAAAATCAAAGGGAAAATTCTTAAAACTTTCATAAATATGTGTACCTGACCGTGGCATCAGTGCGACTCGTGACTCCACTTTCCCATTGAACCATTTATTTTCCAATCGATATGGATGCCTCTCGGGAAGAAATTGCATGTGCCCTTGATAAACGATCCTACAACCGCGTTTTAATTGAAAAAAATCGACGTCCTTCTCCCAAACTGGACAAGTTAAGTGGCCTTTCACAAAATACACAGACAAATTCCCAGACGCAAGAAAATCATTAATTTTTCAAAATAATATTGCTTTAAGAGTGAAGAAATATTCACCCTAACCATCATACACTCGAATGCCCTTAGTAAAAAAAAGTCAATAACTCCCCCACCAGGGGAGCAAGATACACATCAATATCATTACCCGACTGCTTTGGACCTGATATCATCAATGACACAACACATACTTATGTTTCATGGTCAACCAGGAAGGAAGGTTGTACATTACCAACATTAGAGGCCAAGAGCTATGTGTGCTACTCATAATACCAAAAGGATTCATAGAGTCTGTACACAATCCTAACCTCAAATGTTGAGACTCGTTCCCAAACTCGAGGTATAGAGTATCAACTTTCTTCTATTCCCCACCATCTGAAGTGTGTGTGTTATCACATCATCCGTCGGTCAGACCCTTTCTGCATTCCAACACAACAACTTTGCATCTTCCCTACATGCAAACAACTTCTTGAAACGAGGAATGACCGGGAGGTACCATAAGACTTTTGCAGGTGTCTTCTTCTTTGATTTCAATGGAACTTCTGCACCCACCTCAGTCGCACCAATGCAACAATTTTCATCCTCCCTACACGCAAAAAGCTTCTTGAAATGAGAAATGACCGGGAGATATCATAAGACTTCTGCAGGTGTCTTCATCTTTGATTTCAATGAAACTTTTGCACCCCCCTAAATCGCACCTCTCTTCGACTTGTACCGAGCCTCGCCGCATACCTGACAATATTCTTAATCGTTTTCCACTTCCTCTTATACAACATACAATCGTTTAGGCATGCATGTATTTTTTGCAATTCCAATCCCATTTGGCAAAGTATTTTTTTGGTGGCATACAACCTATCGGACATTAAATTACCCTCGGGAAGAAAATACCTAAACAACTCTAGAACCTCGATTACCGACTTATCTGTCCATCCAAATTTTACTTCCAAGTTCATTTTTTGCAGAGTTGCACCCAAGACCGAGTTCTTCGAAACATGGTACAAAGGCATCCCTTTGTTATCAATCAAAGCTTGTAACGAATCCAGTTTACCTTTGAATGCTCTTGCAATATCTTCCACCATTTCATCAAACTCAACGTTGCCATCTAATTCATCACCCACCACCGTGTCATGTGTCCTGTAATTCCTTCGAAAGAGAGGATTCCACAACATCCCCATACCATACCCAACGAGTGTAGCTAGTTTGGAACCCTCTCATTATAAGATGTTCCCGCAAATTCTTCCTCACTAAATACACATCATTTCTACAATCCTTAACTGGACATCATGTTTGCAAAGAACTAGTTTTAGAATCATGTTCAAACGCAAATTCAACAAAAGATTCAACCAATGGCATGTACTTCGATGGTTTCCTAAGATCATTACCAATTAGTTCATCTTGATCAATTATCATAAAAGTCAATTAGAATGCAACACATGAGAATCCATTCAACAATAATCATACCCCTACCAAATCTCAAACCTTAAACATGAAGCATTAAATGCACCTATATTATTTCAAGAAATTAATCAATAACTATATAATTTGGATAGAACTAACCTTCTCCAATGCCAAATGATGAATTACCAAGAACAAAATATTTTATTCTACAATGGGTAGGATGTAAATGAGTTTGTTTTTAAAATAAATAGGGTTTTGTGTCATTTTATGCAAATGGCCATTTTTTACATACAGGGCCTTTTCCGAACTCGTAAAGCTATTTCCATATTCATTAAGCCACGGAAAACCATTTTCCAAACTCGGAAAGAAGAGACAAAGAGTTTACGATTTCGGAAATTATATCTCCTCTTCATACCATAGTCACCACATGATTTTCAAACTCGTAAATACACCCGTCCATGTATTCCGAGTTCGTAAAGTGTCATTTTCAAAGGTGGTTTGACATAACCATCTTCAATTGCGGTAATTAAAGGAAATTATAACACCCACGGGTGTACCCCAGCGGTTGGGACGTTGGTTGGTTTGGTCTAATGGTCACAGGTTCGATACTCGGCAGCGGCAGTGTGGGGATGTCCATGTGTAGCAAGTGTACTCCCACGGGTGTACATGAGTAGCGTGGGTCCCTTGTGCGCACCGAGTCCAGTAACCGCCAACGGGTCCTGGCGCTGAGCTACCGTGAATTTACCTCCTCCACTAGGGCCTGAGGTGTCGGGCAGGTGGGGGCGCTGCGGGCGAGCGATATCGCCTTTTTGGTCCAATGTATGGCGTCACATACCCATCAATGACTACATTTACTCCATTTTAACAACTTTTTACCTCGATTAACTCATATTTGAGGTAAGATACATACCTTTACCCTCGGTTTCTTTAACCAATGTTTTTTAAAAAACCTTTTACTTGTTTTGAAACAAAACTAAGATAAAAGAAAATTTTACCTCGGTTATTTGTTTAAAATCAAACAACTGAGGCAGAAAGCCCAATGTAAAAGTCATTTTTCTTGTAGTGTTTTTCAATATTTATGCTTTAATAAATATTTTGCATCTTCTTCTAATCATTATCCATATATCCTTAATTTATTATTGAGAAACAATAATTTTTTTTATTGTAACACACTTTGCCGTTCGACATTTTACTTATGTTTTCATTTTTACTCTTTAGTTGGATACGCAGATACAATCGGGCTTCTCACAACATGACTCCCGTTGACCTCTCTCCATGTTAAATAGCCGTAGTTGCCAAGATAGCTAACACTGGTTGTGGTCCTTAAATCGATCTTCACCGTTAATTTGAACTCACACTTATAAAACTTCCCTTGAAAATTGATCAATGATGGTTCCACCAATACCTTCATTCCACTGGGAGCTTCAACAATGGCAGAATAAGTGCAATTCCCATCAACAACATTAGTCAACACCCTTCTGAATAAGACAGTAGTTTCATTCATGTTATTCAAGATAACAATGAAGGATGGGTAGTTGAGGTCAATGTTAGCATTCTCGCATGATACATTTGATCTTCTTGTGATTGCTTGAAGTTCATCTTTCGTGTAATTCAAAGAGCACATATAGTTAATATAGTCATCTACCTGTAAATCATAAACTAGCCCCGGGTCCATGGCCCTCGTGGGATTAATATGTCCGGCCCCAAAATCTAGGGGACTTGCTGAAGCCCGGGTGTAGAGATCAAGAATGGGGTTGTTGGCATTATCCAGAACATCTGCTGTAGTCATCATGGCAGATCGTATAGCTGCAGGGCTCCATTGTGTATGTACACTCTTCAACATTGCAGCCACACCAACAACGTGCGAGGAAGACATAGAAGTGCCAGAGATAATGTTGTAATCTGTCAAGAGAGAGTTTTTCTCGATCATGGCTCCGCTGGGTCTGTTTGGGACCCAAGCAGCAAGGATATCCACACCAGGGGCTATAAAATCAGGTTTTAAAATCCATGGCGCATGTAGAACTGGACCTCTGGGGGAAAAATCAGCAACCTGAGGCGCTGGTTTTATTCCTAACAATGTCACCTGGAATTTGATACTCACTCTAGAGTTTTCTTTTCCCTTTACCCTAATGTATTTCTTCACCAACTCCCCGTCCGGTGGGGTAATCATCACAAAAGGACGATTGAACATTTTAGTTCTCCCAAACAGCTCCGAGTCAGTGCTGAAGATGGCTCCAGCAGCACCGGCGGTGGAAACCACAAATAATTTCCCCATAACATTATTTTGGTCAATCTTATTGAAGTCACAAAAAATATATTTTCCTTCAACCTCTGCTGGATCCAAGCTATCACAGATTTCCTTGCTTCTATTTCCATGGCCAAAAAATAGGGGAACTCTGTCCACCATGAGATTTTCCGGGAAGACAGATTTTCCAACAATTTGTGTTCCCGTTTCTCCGAGAGTTATATAGGCAAATAAATTCCGATCAACAGTTCCAGCACCAACTGTCGTTATCCAGGGAGCTCCGTTCCCTATATTGTAACCATGGGAACCGTGGTTTCCTGCGGCACAAGATACGAAAATTCCTCTCTCCATGGCTGCAAATGTTCCAATGGCGATCGGGTCGTCATAAAACCCAGTTGTTTTAAACTGTGTTGATAGGGATATAAGATCCACCCCATCATCAATCGCTTGATCTATGCCAGCAAGGAAGTCCGAGCTGGAAGTGGTTAAGTAGTCCGTGCTATCATTGGTAAAATAGGTTTTGTAAATGGCCAACCTTGACTTATACGCCATGCCGGTGGCTGTTCCATTAGCGTAGCCGAAGTAGTTTGCAAATGGAACTCGACTTCCAGTGGCAATGGAGGACATATGGGTCCCATGGCCATTGAAATCCCTCGGGGAATCGTAGTCATGAGAGCGTGATATGACACGCCCAGATGCCTTCACACATTTGCTGAAGAACCTAGCTCCAATCAATTTTTTGTTGCAGTTATTCGATGTGAATGCGGGTCCTGTTTCGCAGGCTCCGCGCCATCGTGAGGGGACAGTAGGCATACCAATATCGTTGAAGCTCTCACTTTCAGGCCATATTCCAGTGTCCACTATTCCAATAATTATGTCATCGCCAAAATCAGCTGCATGCCACAAACCTGATCCCATATTAAGTCCTAGGAACTGAGGTGTGCGGGTTGTTTGAAGGTGTCCAAATGATTCCGGATATGTGGTAACATGGCCAGGTACTCTCTGAAGTTTTTGAATGTGGGATTCAGCTAAAATAGCACTGAAACCGCTGAGAGCTTGGGTGTAAGTATAGAGATGGACAGGAACTATGGCTTCAGGCGATGAGAGCAAAGAAAGCGTTGATAAGTACCAGGAGTGTTCCGACGGACACGGGG
>JAULKK010281768.1:0-14238 GCA_032355705.1 Rubia peregrina
GGGGAGCCTAATAAATATCCCCCCACCAATGGTGGTTTCAATTTTTTTTAAAAAAGATTGAGATGGATAAAAGTGAAAATTTGGAGTCAATGTAGGAACCAAAATTTTTGGGCAAGATTCTAGCAGTCTCCGACCACCGTTTGCATTGGAATAAGGGAGCGTTGGTTTCGTTTCCGCGAGTACTATATTGTACTATACTCACACGTTAAATTCGGGCTCCAATTGAATGAGAAATGAGGGCTCAAAAGTGATTACTTGAAGAGTAACATTATGGATTTTGTGGGATATTTGAATTACCACATTGAAATTTGGAGAGCAGTATTTCTAGTATAAAGCTATGATGAAAACGCTAGGGATATCAACTAGTGTCGTGGGAGACCTACTTAAGCCCACACGCGAGCTTCAGAATGGGACGGTTCAGACTCGATCTCGAGTTTTCAGGAATGTTCGGTTCTAACCCATTCTCTTTTTGGACCATGGCCCAACTTTGATTTTTGAACCTCCCAACGGATAGTGAACCCTCCTGATTGCAGAGGCGTGAGTCTTTTTACCTTTATATTGCAGAGCGTGGATTGCTCCTGGTGTTCCTCCTTTCTGAATTGAAGAGGCGTGGACTGATCCACCATTTGCTCCTTCCCATTACTGGCTTTGGAATATAAAATAATGCCCCTACCCTCATTCTAAAACACACCAAACATCCTCCTCTCCACAGTCCTCCTCTGTTCTTCTAGTGTTTTATAGCTTTCCTTGTTCTTCATTGATTCTAAGAGTAAGTTACAAAAGTTTTGATTCGTCATTTTTTGTTTTTGGATTGTGAAAGACATAATTCTTTAGCAATATAATTTTAAAATTTATTTTATACGTATTTGTGTAAATGAGATTATCCATATCCTGATGATATTAAATGAGGCGAACGACTTCAGGGGCCCTCCAACTCTTCCCATCGTTCACCTTTTGTCCCTTTTTTTCAACACCTTTCATCCATGAACTAACAAAAGTGCTCAATCGTGATCCTTCCATCCGATCAAAACATCAAGTTCAACCAAAACGTCATATTTAAGGGCAAAATAGTCATTTTTCATTTTCCCTTTTCATTTTTAAATTTTCATTTTATGTTTTCCATTTTCCATTTTCCCACCGCGTTCTTCTTCTCTGATTTTCTATCCCATTCTTATTCTCCACCTCTTCCCATTTCCTTTTCTTCTCCGATCTTCTGCAATGGCGGTACCGTCGCACCTGACTTTGCTACGACCATAACTCCCTCGTCGCTAATGGCCTTTGCTACAAGTTACAACCATAAATGGCCCCTCCGCTATGACCTCCGCCACGCCTGAACCCTACCCTCCGCACCACTCACACCGCCATGCCATCCGCTCTCATATGATCTTGCATTACTGAGGATGGTGAAAGTGACGATGGAGAAGGGGTGGAGATGGGGATCGTTAGTACAGAGGTGATGGGTGTGAAAATTGGCAGGGATCGTAATGGAGGCGCTGCCTTCCATCGGAGTAGGTGAGTAGCGCTGCACGGATTCGATGGGCTGGGATGGAGGAGCGGTGGGGATTCTAGGGTTTATGATTTGGCTCGGGGTTGACTGATTTGGTTAGGGTCCTCGTCGATGGTGCGAGTGGTGAAAGAGGAGTTGAGGGAGATGGGGAGAAAAGATGAGGTTGGTGTTGCCGGTGGCAGCGGCGGTGGGTGATGGTCTAATGGCGGAGGAAGGTGGTCTAGTGGAGGAAGGAGGTGGTTTTGGCTAGGGGTGTTCAAAAATACCTGACTCACACTATCCGATACGTCAATTCGTCGGCCTGGTTTAAATTAACCGTGTACCTTTTCATTTTATAGGCCCTGGTACCCCGCCCAATTTTTTTACATTTTAACGGCCCCGGGTCAGGGTAGCAAAAATGCTATTTCAGGGTTACCAGGAAAATTTAAATATATTTAATTAATTTTAATGTTATATAATATTTGATGTTATATAATATTTTTTTACATATCTATCTACTCTCAATTCTTAGTTGTACATACATATGTAATACTAACTATTAAATAATGTGAATTATATAATATTCAAGTGCTAAATTTTCAATAATTGTTCAACCCCAAATTGTCAAATGTTCATTCTGAGTTTCACCCTTTCCCTTTTAGCCTCAAATTTTTAATTGGGCCAACGACCACAACCTTATTTAGCCGTACATCCAATTGAAATTTTTTACAATTGGTTTTCACATATTTCATATCAAACTTTCATAACTTCTCTACTAAATTAAAATTTTACACAATGATTTTTCCTGCCATTTCAGCATATTTTGTTATGTTCATCCAAACTAGGAAATGATGACGCTGATTAAGGATTTGTTACTCGTAGTGACCATTATATGCTGAGTTTTTAAATGATAAAAGGAGATAATTATTTGTAAAAAAAATGTCACGAGAATTCAACTGTTAAACTACATTGTCATCATCGTAATGATATTTTTCTTGCACTAATACAAATTATGTACCATAATGAAATAATAATTTATCTCAAATATTTTTTTAAAAATGGGTCAACGAGTACCCTGTTAGCCGGACTGATCAATCCGGGTACTTCCGAGTCGGGCCACGGGCCGCATTTCCAACTATTCGCACATGCGGGTACCCAAAAGTGCGGGTATCCGCATTCGAACACCCCTAATTTTGGCTAGAAGAAGAAGACGAGGGAGGGATTGAAGGGTTATTTCTAAAAATGTGAAAAGTCTTTTCTACCCTTATTTTTGTTTAAAATTTTAAAAACTACAATATTGACTTTTGATTTAACGGTTTGATCGGACGAAAGTATGACGAATTGACACTTTTGTTAGTTCAGGGACGAAAAGTGATGGGAAAAAGGGCAAAAGTTGAACGATGGGAAGAATTGGATGACCCCTGAAATTGTTCGCCCAATTAAAAATCACTCAAATTATAAATTCTTGACCTGTTTCAACTCGAACCGTTTTCAACCTGACACGATAATCCAAACTGACATCTTTAAATGCAACTATGAGTGTGATTCATAGACATTTGTGGGTGCACAAGGCGCGATGAGTGAGGAGAAGATGCAAAATTTCCCCACCATACGTACATGGGCGTTGCTATCGATGTATCTATCTATTTATGCAAAAGAGCAGCAGAAAGACCCACACGGATCGACCCACCAATAAAGGACTCGGGCCGGGGATTGGGTCTAACGTCCGACCATATTGTAACCATGAATCCCAAATCAAACTATAAAGCGGGTCTCCCTGCAACTTAATGGTTAAGACTAGTTGCCTATCCAGTTGGGACCGTACTGTCTATTTTATTCCCTTTGGGGATTTAGTTGGGGGATTTAGTTGGGAGAAGGGTGGGGTAAAGTGGGGCAAGGAAAACACTACCTTCAAAAAACTGATATTTTATTATTCGAATTAATTTTCAAGTAAAATATTGAATTTTTTTTAATCTTTCCATAGGCATGCAGAAAGATGAATTTTATCTTAATTTCTTTTTAATTTGTAGTTGAAACTTTGATCTTTTCATAACTTATGAAAATAACGTCTTTCTAGAGACGGACTCAAGTTAAAATGTGTGGAGATAATTAAATTTATAAATAAATGAATAATTTATATTAAAAAATGTACCATCTATCTTAGGTCACGTTGCACATTACCTATTTATTTAGCCATACTTATTAAAAAAACACTAAATATTAAACGTTTTTTGAGTCAGCTGATAAAAACCACAGTTTCGTAAGGAATATATGGAGTTTTAATAATGTATTTTACAGACATTTCCTACTCCACAAAAAGAATGCAGAGCCCAATAAAAAAAAACTGAATTGAAGTGAAAATTGAGTTCAGCTCAATGAAAACATTTTTAGCCCAAAATATTAAGGCCATAAAGCTAAAACGACCCAAATAAATCTATAAAAGTTTCTTCATTGGACGGTCCAAGCAACTGCGTTGTTCATCTAGGTCCAATAATATGATGTCTCGCACATATTTTTTCCACCTGTTTGCCCTCTTGCCATTATAAATCACGTTTCCTTTAATTAAATAAAATTTAATTTAATATTAATATAATTTAATTGAGGTGTATGTTAATAATAATTATTAAGTGATGGAGGAAAATAGTGTGATAAATTATAAAAGACTTTATTAATGGTGCATTGATATCATACAAATGACACACCTCATCAATGATGAGGGTTACATTATATAGTGCTATAAAAAACCAAAATCTATTAGAAATAGGATTCCAAAGTACATTACTTTCTATAACTAATTCTATAAGGAAACTAATTCTATTGGGCAACTACCATTTATAACCTTTCCATATAAGGGAAAAGATTCTTATTTTCTTATCACCATCCCTCAAGTTGGAACATGATGATCAAGAATGTCCAACTTGCGAATAAGATTATGAAATTGTTAATCATTAAAAAAATCTTTCAGCAGCGGTACATGCTTGCTCAGCAGCATCAGAACTGGAACCAGGAGAAGTCATTGGTGCAGATCAGTGACACACACGATCAACGGTAGGTCGGACGTGGCGGCGTGTGTGCTGCAGACGTGGCGGCGGGGAGAAGAAGCTGTGGCGGCCGTCGGCTGTGAAATCGGTAAATCAGGTAGAGGTACAGTGGCACGTAAAGTCGGGTGGTGACGCGTGAACGTTACTCGCCGGAAGATCGGAGTAGTACGGATCGCGGAAATTGTTGAAGTGGCAGCGGCGATTGAAAAAACAGCAACCGGCAGGGCAGTCGACGACGGTGGTGAGACATGTAGTGTAATGCGCTACTTGACGACGACGATTCTAGCGGAAGACAGCAACAAATTTATTTAGAGTTTAGGTCTCGGAACTTTTGTGCTCTGATACCATGATAAAATATAAAAGACTTTATTAATGGTGCATTGATATCACATCAATGACACACCTCATCAATGATGAGTGTTACAATATATAGGGCTACAAAGACCAAAGCCTAATGAGAATAAGATTCTAAGTCTGTAAGGAAATTACCATCTATAACTAATTATATAAGGAAACTAATTCTATAAGGTAACTACCATCTATAACCTTTCCCTACAATGGAAATGATTTCTTATTTCCTTATCATAGGGTTTTAATTAAAATAAAAGAGGGGCTGGGTTGTAATTAGATAAAGAAGTAGGGGGTTGGGTTTGTATATGCAAATGATGAAAAGACATTTTTACTCAATTAATGGAAGAAACTTTAGAGTTAACACGCTGACCTGACAGAATGACAACAGTTAAGCCGTTTTGTAAGTTGAGGGGTCAAAAGTGTTCAAAAATAAATAAATAAGGGGCCAAGGGTGAACGATCGTGATAGTTCAAGGGCTGCGAAAGTCATTTGCTCTTAATCATAAAGAGGAGTATAATGGGCATAATTGTTTGTTTAAAGCATAGGGGTATTTCAGACTTTTTATTAAACCATCGAGAATATATTAAACACAAATTTAATCTTCAGAAATAAGAAACATCAATATTAATTTTTAAAATGCCACGATGAAAAATTAACACATCATTCAAAAACAAAATATAAGTTAAAACTTCAAAATTAAAATAGTAAAATATCCCAAACTAGAGACAAAATAAGTAAAGAGTAGAAATTTAACATAGAACCACAAGATTTTCCATTATAACATCAAAAGTTAACTTTAAAACACATTATTTTAGTAAAATAAATACTTTTAACATAACATTACAATGTTTGTTTGAAATATCAAATAATGTAATTAAAACATCAATTCCGGTAATAAAAATGCACATGTGCGAAAATGGAGAGAAAAATTGACTCGCGAGTAATTGATCCACAAGATTCTTATGACCATGAATCATGAATTCCCTAATTATTTAGCCTGGCACATAAAATTGGTATTTACACCTAAATCCCTGCTTATTCTCCAAACTTTCTAAAAATCACATATAAAATCCTATCTCTTGTTAAACTTCATTATATTGCACATTAATCCTCGATCTCGCTATGAGACGATCTCATATAAAATTAGTCTAAATTTTGTGTATAAACATCATTACAAAAAAAACTTCCAGTTGTGACGCTTTTTTGGAGCATTCGTGATACTCAAATGCGTCGCTAAAATGATTAGTAACGCCTTGCGAAGTGAATCTATTCAGCGTGTCACTAAAATTTTGTGGCGCGTTGATGTATCGTAATACTCCCTCCATTTCTTTAACATTGACATCGTTTGACCACTAGTTTTTTCGTGCAATGTTTGACCATCGATAACTTTTGTTATATATAATAATAGACATCATGTGAGATGGCTATGTATTCTCCGTAACATGTAGTTTCTGAAAAGTAAAATTTTATCGTTTGTTATTAGACAAAATTAAAGTTATCGGTGGTCAAACATGCCTTCAGAAAATGTCAAAAAAAGGGTGTCAATCTTAAAGAAACAGAGGAAGTATTGTCTATTGGAATGGCATTATTCACTAATTTCCAAACAAAAATGAAGATTTTGTTTTGGAATTATTGAATTTCATACCTTGGATAATATAGTTATGGTATGTTTTTTATCCCTTAATGAACCATAAGCATATTTGATTGTAAAGAGGTCGATTTCCTCAGGAGTCCAGACAAGATAATCTTTGTCCTCATTTTAAATTATTTCACTATCCATTTTAGCAAATAATAGCATACTGATATGCTCAGATAACAAAGGAATAATATATCGTTTACTAACATGGAGATCTTTTACCTGCATGAGAGGATATGAGACCTCTGTGTCGGTTGGCCAGAATCTCAAAAGGGAGCCTTCTCCTAGCCCGTTTGTTGTCCATATGTTGGCATGTATATTGCCAATGATGACCTACGAGTTAAGCTCAAAGAAACTAGCCACAGTTCTAAATCTATTTAATGAGTCAGAATTCCTATAACTCTGTGGTAGGGACCACATAAATTTTACCCAGGGTGAGACTCCCAATTGCAATTTCCACCAGATTTTGGTGGAAAATATTTAACACTAGTTTCCAAGTCTTTAATCCCACACCCATTTTCTAGTGTAGGAAAACACGGTCTCTTCCAAGTTATCCAGTATCTTCTGTTCCCATCTTCCCCTTCTCCCCAAAAGAAATTTCTCATAATACTTTTCAGTCTCTTAATAGTGTGATTAGTGGGAGTTGTAACAGCCAATGTATGTTGGGGTATGGCTAATGGCACGTGTTTAATAAGGATTAATTTCCCTCCCCATGAGAGCCAATTATTCTTCCAGTTTTCAAGCTTTCCTAATATCCTATCAACTATGTCTGAGAAATGTCTATTAAGTTTTTTTCCCTTAAAGATTGTAACCCCCAAATAAGACATTGGGATTGTTCCCTGAGTCATGCATGTTATGTGGTGGATTTCTTCCTTCTTTATCATACTCAGCTTCTCTGAAAAGTAAGAACTTTTTTTGAAGTTCATTATCTGGCCAGTGGCCTTCTGGAAGATTTCCAAGAACTTTATTAAGTTTCTTAAGCCTTTTGAGGCTCCTGAGATGAAAAGGGCAGTATCATCCGCAAAAGATAGTTGGATGATGGGGTTAGTACCTACATGTGTTTTAAAGTGTTTTAAGTTCCCTAACTGAAATTGTTTTTTAAGATTCAGGGTTAGCATTTCGGTTATTATGTTAGAGAGAAAAGGAGATAATGGGTCCCCCTCTTTAACCCCTCTAGAGGGTTTGAAAAAACCTTGTGGGACACCATTAATGAGCACCAAAAACCACGCAGCATTAAGATTGTTCATAACTAATATGACAAAATTACCGTGGAATTCGAGTTTTAGCAACAGAGAATTTAGTGCTACCCATGATACTCCATTAAACGCTTTCATCATGTCCGTTTTAAATATTAGATTCAAAGATTCATTCCTCTTATCCAATAATCCAACATCTTCTTTTATGAGCAATATGTTATCAACTATGTCTCTGCTAGCCACAAAAAAGCTGATTGTTCCTCAGATATTATCATGGGCATCAATGGTTTGAGTCTTTCAACAATAATCTTTGCCATAATCTTGTTCGAAAAATTTGACTAACTAATATGCCTAAACTCTGAAAAAGAGGCTAGAGTCTTAGTTTTGGGAATTAAGGCTATAAAGGAGCTGCATGTGGCTCTTAGGATAGGGACCCCTAGCTGGAATTCTAGCACTGCATCATGGACATCTCTATCTATTATATCCCAGCAATTCCTATTGAATAGACCTATGTATCCATCTGGTCCTGGAGCTGATGTGGGGCTCAAGTTAAATAGTGAGTTTTTAAGCTCTTCCGGTTTCAACAGATCCAGATTATGTTCGTGCTTAATGATTGGTCTAATCTCCCTCAAGAAAAAGGACAAGTTGGAAGCTGATCTTTCAGATTTTTCATCAGAGAGGAGGTTTGTAAAGAAGGTGAACGCCTCATCTCCAATTCTATTATGTCTCTGTATCCATGTATTATTATTTTTATTTTTTTTAGATTTGAAAGCCTGGATTTATTTTCTACAATTGCCTAGTGTAGATATTCAAAATTAGAGTCACCATCTTTTTACCATTTTCTCAGGATCTTTGTTTCATAAAGGTGTTTTCTTCAGTTATGTACCTGGTTAAAAGAGCCCTAGCCTTATTTAACTTGATCTTATCATTTAAGAGGTGATACTTATCATATTTTTTCCTCAAAAGTGGAGACCTGCATTTCAACAATTTCGATGTTATCTTTTATGTTGCCGAAAACTTTTTTATTCCAAATTTTAATTTCATATCTCAGGTTTTGGTGTTTTAAGGCAAGTTTTAGTTATCCATGGGCTTCTATAGGGGTTGTCTAGTTATCTTTCAACATTTCTATAAAGTCTTTCCTAAGGAACCACATCTCATGAAAAAAAAAGGTCTGGAAAATGTAGTTTAATCATTCTTAATCTCTAGAAATAAGGGGCATGGTCCGAAGATGTTCAATTTAGAACCTGGAATGATGGGTTATTAAATAATTCGTTAAAAGATTGATTGGCTGAAAACCTGTCTAACCACTTATATGTTGGTTTATAGCCTCTCTAATTACTCCATGTAAAAGGATTACCAACCGTGTTAATTTCATTTATATTATTAGTGGTTATAAAGGTAATAAAGTCCCTAATGGTGTTCATGTCAGAACTACTAAAGTCTGAGTATTATTGCAAGTTTCTTATGGCATTGAAATCTCCACCAAGGATTGTATATTTAGTATGTATGAGTCCCTGAATCTCATTGTACATCTTAATCATGACAACATTAGATTGAGGGGAGTAGATGACATACACCTTTAAGACCATATTCGTCAATTTATCAACTAATTTTTGTTTAATAAATCTCCGGTTTTCAGACATGAATGTAACTGTAACCCTATGTGAATAAAATATCCAGATTTTTCTATGGTTAGAATCCAGATAGTTTCGAAAACAAAATTTCTTTTGATGCATCTTTCTTGCATGAATCTGAGCTTTGGGTTCAAATATATCCAACAGATCAATCCTATGTTTAGTTGCTAACCTTTTAAGCTTTTTTCAGAAGTGCCTAAACCTCTCACATTACAAAACATAACATTTATATGCACATTACATATAATTAACAATTTGTTTTAATGATAATCTGGTGTTCCTCTTAGGATTTTTGGTCCATATGCTGTCAACCTTGTCCTCGTCCTGATCCAAACAAGATCCTAGTTCGACCTCAATCCCTAGAGCTTCTGCATCATCAAGGAAATTTATTGGTGTGCTAGTCTCTTCGTGGAATTGAGTTAAATTAACCTACAACAAGGGGGTTCTTTAGTAGTCAATATTTTCGTATTCCATATTAAATGAGAAAGGTTCATATTTTGACAGTTTGGTGTGTCTATGAGTTTTGTGCAAAGGGTTTCGTCGTTGAAGGCTGATGTAATGATCTTTCTTTGTGGGGATGAAGAAGCTGTCTGGTAGCCCCCTAACTTCCTCTATTGAGTCCTCAACCATTAACCCATCCTCCTGATTCCTTATTTGATGTTGTTGTCATTAGTATGTGAGCTAGTTGTCCTCATCTCCATCCTCATGTTGTTGTAACATTGGATCATATTCTTCTTCTAGCACTTGGAACCTATTAGAAACATAAGTGGGGGAGGCATGGGGGAGATGGTTTCAAGCGCCAATAACTCATTATTTATAAGCTCCATTTTACCTTCACTTCTTTGTTTGGAGGAGCTACCTAAGCTATGATCTAAAATGATGAGGTCAGAGGGTGCAGATTTTTATTTTTTTTTGCAAATTGGTTAGGAGTATTACTCAGCTGGTTGGCTGGAAGGTTAGAATCCTTATATGTTGTCTTATTAATGTTCTCATATGTTGTAGATACCTTAGTTTGAGCCTGATTATCAGTAACTTTAGCTACCTCCTTCCATTTTTTTCCCATTATCTACATTGTTCTCATTTCTTGTTGGGGCTTTACCAGTGTTATGAACTCTAGTTCTCTTTTGTTGAGATTCATTCCTTCTATGAACTAGTTCATCATCCATTCTACAAGTATCCTATGAGTGGCCTAATTTGTTACATTTCTTGCAATAAGATGGGAAGTATCCATACACAATGTTGTATGATTTGTTCTTTCCGATTGAGCCAAGTCTGATTTTAGAAGGCCTAGGTTTACAGACATCCATTTCTACACATAGCCTAATGGTGGAAGGTCGAGTTAGATTCTTTGTGGGAGTATCTGTAAAGAAGAATTCACCAAGAGTTAAACCAATATGGGAGGAGTACTTTAGGATGAAATTAATGTACCGGAGGAAACTCGACTATGAGTCACACCAGAGGTATGGATGATTTAGCGTCATGGTCAAAATAATTCATCCATTTAAGGATTCGTATTATGTTTCCCCCTAGAAACCATGTTCTCTTCAACCAACATCTACGGTAATCCTCTTTCAGATCGAAGGTGATATGGACACAGCGTCTGCTCATAGCTGTAATTTGGAATTCTCCTTTGAATCTGATGATACAACATTTCTTTTTGATGATCTCCATAGTGGGCCTTCCCCTCCTGAACTTTCCTATTAGTGCTTTGGCATATGGAGCTGCAATTTGAACTATTTCATCATCAGGACAGAGGACCGCCACTTCACCCTTTTAATTTAAGTGATGATGGAGCTCGATTGGATCTGTGGGAGGCGCTTTTTGTTTCAGAGTATCAGCAAAAGAATAATTTAGGGGGTTAGGGATTCTCCATTGTGGAGCCGCCATGGCTGGCGTTCTTCTAGCGAGATGACGTTATCAGTAAATTGTAACCGTTGGGGGAGAAAATCTAGAGGGAGAAAGTTAGAGAGAGATTCAATAATAGATCAAATTAATGGAAAGCCCTTATCATTCTTTTTGTCAGCAAAAATGACACTAGTTTATACTCATTTTTAATAGCCCAATTTACTCAAGGTGCATGTTCATCTTGACTCCCTTATTCTGAATCTGTGATTGTAAAAATTAGTATAACACTAGTTTATACTCATTTTTGCAATCATGGATCCGGAATAGGGGATCAAAATGAGCATACACCTTGATTAAAGTGAGCTATTAAAATTTTTTACCCGTTTGGGTATTAAGTAAAATGAGTTGTGGGATAAATGAATAGTTTAAAAATACGGGTTTGATAATGAATAATTTAAAAATATGAGTTAGGTATTGAGTTGTTTGTGGGTTCTATAATATGGTTTTATATGTGGATCTAATCCACCGGTTTATCCACTTAGTAGGAATTTGAAGACATGGCTTTGGGACCCGCTCAAATCAATTCTTACTTACCAGCACATGACATATGTTGAGGTTGTGAAGAAAGCAACCTCAAACCAAGTTGCAAGCTAAATAATTCTAACACACAAAAGGGGATTTTGGGGGGAAAATCTACTTAAAAAACAAGAATAAGAAATAATGGATTTATTCAAGAGAATAATATAGGTCATCCAACAATTTCCACACACCAATTTCATAAATTGATTACAGAATCTCAAATTCATTCGATTCCAAATAGTATTCTCGTTCCTAAGAAATATACTGATGCGAGAGAGATCCTTCCAGATAATGATAGTTCACGGGGCCTAGTGAGTTCCACCTTCTTAAGTTCCTGCAAGAGAGTCCCCAAGGAGGTCCCTGAGGTGAATCTTTGACATTCAAGTTAGTATTAAAGGTTTTTGGAAGTGTGCTATGTTGAGAGTTTCTTACCTGGACCAGTGTTTAGTGCATCTACTTATAGGCTCCTTGATCGTGTGATTGTGGTTTGTGTTGTGTGTTCACTTTTACTAGGTTGTGGTCTAGCAGAGGGTTTCAAAGCGAGTAGCACTTCACGCTGTCTTTGGGGATCGGTCGCTTGTTGGCATACTGGAATTGGCTCGCTCTTGAGTATTGAGCGAGCTGGTTGCAGCGAGTTGGGCCTTATGTTTAAGGTTTCACAGACTAGGTATATACCATATGCCCCCCAGCTGTGACGTTGTGAAATGCATAGTGTTTAAGGTTTTTTATCAAGACTAAGAATGTATTTTTGCCTACTTTGGAAGTGAAATATATATTGTTTGTGTTTATTAAAAATGGTGGAGTTAGCACGAAGCTATGTATGACCTCATGGGTAAGAAGTAAAGAATTTTATTTTGAATCTATTAGTATCCCCATGACTTTGGGGAATGGAATACGATTTCCCAAGATTAAGGGGATTGATACGCACGTGTAATGGCATGTGATATAATAATTTCAAGCACATTTAAAGAGTGAGGCTCTTATTTATAACTGTCGCAATTTAATTTTTGCCTCAAAAAGGTGCATTTTTTAAGTGTAATGTTATATGTTTGGTTTATTTGATGTTTGTTTAAAGGCCTTAAGACGTGTTAGTAAAACATAAACTGTTCATTTGGTTTGCAGACACATGAGTGGACTTTGGGTGGCTGTTCTCTAGGGTTGTCATTGATTGAAAGTAATATTTTGGTCCTACCTTTCTTATTTTTGCAAATATGGTTGTTGTTCCTTCTGAATCTCTGTCCTCTTTTGCCTAATTTAATGTGGATAATAGTGGGGTGGCACATGATGATTTGCTTTCTGCAGAAAACATGATCATTCGGGAAGAAAAAGTGGTTGGGGATGGTCAACATATGAGTGAAAGTGCATTAGCATAACTCAAGTGGTACTATTCATCCCTGGATGGGTGTGGAATTATATTTTTCCTATTGTCGATGAAAGGGTGTGGAACACCGTGGCTGGCATTTTTAGTGTTTATGTGCATTTTTTCTTATTAGGGACTTACTTTGCATGTGTCAGATTTTTGTGTGGGTGTTTTGGAAGCTTGTCCAACTTCATCTAAGAGGTGTGGCCATAATGAGTGGATGCGGAGAAGTATGTAACAATGCAAAAAGGTTGGAGATATTATAGGGTTCTATCACCATTAGAGTGCAGGTAAAGAAATTTTCAGCATTCATGGGATTCACCTTGTTCAGGCTTTTCCCAAAAATTGTGAGCTGCGGAGGGAGAGGTTTTATTTATGTTAGATGTGTGGAGGGTACGCAATCCCTACATGGAACTCTGTTGTTCCCTTCTAAAGGTTATCTGATGAGGAAAGAAATTTTACGAAGATGATCTGGATATTGACAGATTTAACCCCACATGCCATAAAGATAATCACGCAGGGGGGAAGAAAGGTTGTAGCTTTTAATGTTATTATATCTCTCGTATGTTTATTTTCTATTTATCGCATTCGTTAATCTTATTTCAAACAAAATTATTCTTTGTGCAGGAATGAAATGGTCAAAGGTTTACCCTCACAGTCCTAACAACAATGGAAGGAAATCTGAGAGGTGGTACACCAATGCTCAACTGAGCACTCGGTCGAGGAAGAAGCAAATGACTGGCAAGGCTTCTAGAGAGGTGGATGTCACCGAGAACACTGCCAGAAAGGTTTCTGATACTAGGGGTTCTAGGTGTAAAGGTGACAAGGACTCCCCTCTTCCACCCGTGAATATGAAAGTTGGGAAATATACAAGGTTGAGGGAGTGCTCATTCCACCTAGCTTGGCTCTAGCAAACTCGAAAGATCTTATTTCCTTGTTTGGCTTAGTGGCCGAGGTAAGATCATTGATTACTTGTGTAGTTTAAACATTTTTCATGTGTGTGATGTTTGTTAATAGTGGATTTAGTTGGGAGGTTGATGTGTCCATTTTATATGTATATTTTGGGATCTTTTTGTATTCATTTTGGTATACTTTGGTGACTTGAAGACT
>JAULKK010281777.1:0-14237 GCA_032355705.1 Rubia peregrina
GGATTTCATTGTTTGCTAGTGCTCTTTGCACTGTGCCCTTACCCACGTGTAAACCTGTTGTTGTGCTCCTGCAGGTTCGCCTATCTCTCAATGACAATGCCATTAAAACATCAAGATGGGCTTCTTCTTATGGCCACATCACACGTGTCTTCTTGAACGGGCATTCACTGGTTGACCAGTGCTCAGTTGTTGCTTCACTCGTGCCCAGATTGTGCTGATTGTTCTTATTGACACATCCCACCTTTCCACTGTCTCAACACGAAGATGTTGTTGTATTTGCCCATTTTTATGTTTTGGAGAAGAAAATGGGCAACCTCTTTCCGCTGCTCATTTGACAAGTTTCTGCCTACCATTACAACCCCAACTCAAGGATGAAAATAAAAAAATCTCGAGTGTAGAACGATGACTACGAGGGTCGATCCTTGCAAATAAAGCACACAGTAAACAAGAAATATCTTAATTTGAAAAATCCTTGTACCATAAAGAATCAGTGCACGAATGAGTAGCCATCAGATGTCTGGAAGAGTGACCCACAACAGGAGATGACTCGAATCTCAAGGCATGAACAAAACCTGAGGAGTCGGTCATGACACCCAAGGTATACATCTAAGGCGGAGTCTCTGGGATGGACTCGCCGGGACTGTCGGGTGTGCTGGAGGTGTAGGGGCTGGTGGCGTGTGTTCGATGTGCAGCCGGTGTGGCCGACTCGTGAAGCTGACGTGCAGTTAGTGTGGTCGGTGCGTAAAGTTGACGCGCGGCTGGGTTGGCTGGTGCGTGAATCGGTATTATCTGCATTGTCGACTGTGCTGGTGGCACTGGATGCTATCGAACCTACTGTTGGTCACCATGTGGCAGCCAAACACATTTTGCTGAAGAACCCTAAGCTTCCTGTGAAATTTAAAATTTTAAATCTTCCAAAATATTGGGTGATTCTGAATGGGAAGATGACTCAAACACCTCGGATGGAACTGGCGAAGGCTCTAAAAAAGCTGAAACATCCAATGATGAAAAATCTTTAACAATACTAGGACGGGTACCCGGAAAATATGACTCATCATACCGAGCATGACAAGTGATGTACTCCTTCTTTCTAAGAGGTTAAAGACATCGATAACCCTTGTATAGTGAACTATAACCCAAAAATATACAAGACATACTCCGAGGGGTTAGTTTATGCGCAACATATGCCCTCAAGTAGGGGGAAATTCGGTAACCAAATGGATGAAAATTGCAATACTCAGGCTTAGTAATAAAAATAATGAAGAGAGGAGACTGACCAGATAAAATTGGAGTAGGCAGTCTGTTAATAATGTAGACTACAGTCGAAAAGGCATCTGGCCAAAATGAATAATGAAGGCCAGAATGATAGAGCATCGATAAACATCTCAGTAATATGACGATGCTTCCTCTCTACATGACCATTTTTCTTAGGAGTGTAAGGACATGAAAGATAATGATGAATGTCTTTAGTTGCAAAATGAGTTCGCATGCGATGATTCACAAACTCGGTTACACCATCACTCTGATTTTTTAAATTGTGGTCGAGAACTAATTCTCAACAAGTGCTTCAAATTGCATATAAGCCTCAACAAAATCATACTTGCGTTGTAAAGGATATAACCAAGTAAACCGAGAGTGATCATCAATAAAAATAACATAATAAAGGTACCCGACACGAGATACAACAGGTGAGGGTCCCCACGGGTCACAATGAACTAAATAAAATATGTGTTGTGCGTGTTTCAAATTTTCATTAAAAGAAAGATGCTTGCCTTTAGCCATCTCACAAAAAGGACATAAATGAGGCTAAGGCAGCAAACTAGTAACTGACAAACTACCAACTTTATTCAATGATGGAAAAAAAAAGAAAAAGGAACATGTCCTAACCGCCTATGTCATAGCTCAAATGAGGCCTTGCCTTTATGTGAATTTACAAATGAAACTAAAGTAGCACCAGGATAATATAAAATGTAAAGACCTCCCTCACTGTGTTCTTGGCCCACAAGCTCCTTGGTTACCTTGTTTTGAATGGTGAAATAAGTGTCATCAAAGCAAACAACAACATTCAGATCCCTTGTTAACTAGGAAACAGACAATAAATTCTTGGTGATATTCGGAACAACCAAGACATCAGATAAAGTGAGGGAATCAGAATTCCAAGAATTTCCAACATGGGAAATATGCAAATGAGAACCATTACCAAAATAGACATGACGATTACTGTTATAAGGAGTGACCCTATCTAGGTTGGGAGCAGAAGAAGTCATGTGATAGTTAGCACCAGAGTACATGTACCAATCTGAAATGACATTCAGTTGCTAATAATAATGTGGCTTAGAAGTATCTGCAGAATTAACCTCTTCGCGAGCAATATGTGACCATTTATAACAAAATTTAGCAAGATAACTGGGACGATGGCGCACCATTGGTAGGCATAAGTTAGCCGACTACCTTGTGGAGGAGCGCCCCCACCGGCCGGTGACGATGTTCGACCGCCGCCTCTCCCACAACCTCCCCTCCCTCACCCAAAAATGCGACCTCTTATGCCATGGTTAGCCTGTCCGGAGAAGCAATAAAAGTAGAAGGTACCAATCTAGAGGTAGACGAGCGAGTTTTGAGTGAAATTACGAAGCTTCGGCATCAACAACAATAGTGTATAAAGGAGATAAATGATCTTTCACCATTTGATTAGATGAAAAGCAGGATAGTTTATCATTAAAGCCACGACAAATAACAACATCAATATCCTCATCATTAACAGGATAACCATGAACAGACAATTCATCAACAATGTTCTTAAAAGGAGAATAATATTCTGGAAATGACTGATCATCTTGACGAACTCCATATAAGTGATCACAAAGATAAAGGCGATAAGCACGAGAATTATTCTGATATTTTGTGGCTAAAGCATCCATACCTGAACAACAGTTACCATACCGTCAACTAATGACATTGCATATGGTTTTAGGGATGAAAATAACAGTTTGGACTAGCTGATCTGTCTGAATCCAAGCATCATGAGCATTAGCATCCTCAAAATCCTTGTCATCGGGTTCCTAGGAAGCCAAGATCGCAAGTGTAGCAGGACACTTAAACGAACCATCAACATAACAAATCAATTTGACAGTTCTTAATACAGAAGTAACCTGAGTATGTCAGTGAGAGTAGTTGGAAGCATCAATCTTGATGATGATGCAGTTGATCAATGATGGAAGAGTAATGGTCATCATCAGGAACAAATCCAAGCACAATAGAAAAATCAAATTCTACCAAACACGCAGCGAGCTTCTGAATGGCAGTGGACGACTGACTTAACTGTTGTACAAGGATGAAGAAGTAGCGGTTGAGCACGGATCGACGGCGCGTGGATTCAGTGCGGCGGCGCATGAGCGAGCATGATGCAGTGGAGAAAAATCCGATCGATTGAGTCCGGTGAGAAGAGGCTGCAGGCGGCAGAAATTGATGGAAGGATGCAGATTGGCACGACCAACGATTAGAAAAGGCAGGGAAAATATATGGTTTTTTTTAGAAAAAGCAGAGAATTTTAGAGAGACTTGACTGATACCATGACAGAATGTAAAACCCACAAATAATTGTGGTTGTATGTATTCATATATAGTGAGTTCAAAGGGTATATAAGGTGGAATCAGATATTGAAAAGGATATATACAAAACCAATCAAACAAAGTATTGCTTTCTTAAATAGATTCTAATTCATTTAATATTTTATTAATATCTGTCAATTGATATGAACAACAATTTTTTTATTTTCAAAATTGATATCTAAAGAATTGATATCTATACAATTGATATCTAAAGAAATTCATTTATTTTGAATATTTTGAAAAAAGAAAAGTTAATAATTAAAGCTAAAAGTAGTTTTACTTCGGTTATTAGAAATTAAAGTTTAGAGAAGCATTTTTTACTTTGGTTAGCAAAAGAACCTGAACTTAATAGTTCCTCTTAGATGATATCGGGCAAAAGTATACACAACGTCAAGGAGGAGTGGGTCACCAAAAACTACAACAAAAGGCCCTGCCGATATCGGATAAAAAGACACTTAAACCTATTTAATTGGTTTTGACTTTGATTTCTTTTTATCCTCGTCAATTTGATTGGAGTAGTAGAAGTTTTGGCACTAATTTGTGCTGTATTGTAGAGGGTCACACGAACCATTGTGGTTTTTAAGATTGAAGGCACATTGGAGAAGTAAGTAAATTAATAATCTCATGTTATCCTACTTATAGGTAGAGTGTAGAAACTTCAGTATTTTTGTCAATTTTATATAATAAAAAAACATGTACTTTGCGTAGCTCATATGAAAACTCATCGTATGCCTTGGGGTTAATTTGTTATTAGAGTCCGTCTCCTGCGAGACCGTCTTACCAAAAAACCAGGAACTTAAAATAATTTAAGGTAAAAGGCAAACAATTTTCGGAGGCCCCGGCGTAATAATTTTATTTTTGGTGCAATTAAAAATGAGCAAAAAGTAGGAGGACTAACCTGCAAATAGTAAAAATGGAAGGAAACCTGACAAGAAAAACGAGTTTGATGAAGGCGCACATCAAAAAACATGCTTCCAAAGAATCTTCAGAGTTTCAACCGATCTCAACCACTTTATCCCTCACTGCAAAACCTTCGAAGATATAATCCTGAACATATGCAATTAGAATTCAGAAAAGCAATGAACAACGTTGATCAACAAGCAATCAGGTTCGTCATTCAAAAATACACAATCGAATCGGTTTGTTGAACAATATACAATCATTTGTGACTTTCAGTTATTTTTCATATCGGAAGATCAATTGATGATCGAAGAATATGATAGCAATACTGAAGATTCATCAACATGCCTTTTGAACAATGAATGACAAATTACTATGGTGAACAACACAATCAATGAAATCGAACAAAATTCTGTAAAAGTAAGTTTTAAATAGTGGAATCTTCATATAAAACCTGATTT
Source organism: Rubia peregrina (assembly GCA_032355705.1). NCBI lineage: Eukaryota > Viridiplantae > Streptophyta > Magnoliopsida > Gentianales > Rubiaceae > Rubia > Rubia peregrina. The sequence continues at coordinate 4,970 of JAULKK010281777.1, forward strand.
AATTTGCTTGCGAATGTTTCAGCTCCTATATCTTGTGAATTATTTTTATGACGAGTGGTCTTTCATTTTAAAAAGCTTGCGAGTGTTTTGATGTTCAAAATTGATGCTCTGTACAAGTATATATAGATACTGTTGTAGATATATATAACGGTGTGACCTGAATAAATTAATATGTGATGTTACTGATATAGAGATTGATGTGCTAATGAAAGTGACTGATACTTGTGTATCTAATGTTAATTATTGGTGAATATTGGCTGCTAAAACTAGTGTGTGATGCTATAAACAGAATGAGTGATTTGATTATGCTCAATGATAAAACTGGATGCTCAGTGATGACATTAGTAACAAATATTAGAAATCTGATTCAGAAACTGACATGCATATACTGCTATGTGATGTTTCTATTACATGGGTTGATGTTTTAATAAAAGTGTTTGATGCTTCTGCACCTGATTAAGAAACTGGCCTTCATATACTTCTATGTGTGTTTCCATATAGAGATTGGTGTTTTAATAAAAGTGTTTGATGTTTCTGCACCTGATGTTAACTGTTACTGAAACTGATAGAAATTATCTGTGATTTTATAAACAAACTGAGTGATCTGTGATTTCAATGACATATCTACTAGATGATTTTCCTAATATATTGGAGATAGATGAAAGGGAGTGTTTGCAAGGAGTGAGAGCAAGAACTTGGGAAAAGCTTGAAAAACTTCAAGCACATGCAACTACGCTTAGATTTTGTGTAAGGAAGTCAACAACAAGATGGTCAAACCATGAAGTAATTAGGGGAAAATATTTCACATGTTCATTTGAAGGAAAGTTGATTTCAAGAACTAAAAACACAGCTACTCTACAACCAGACAGGAAGAGAAAAAGAAAAATCAAAGGAGTTTCTAGTGATAAGAACAAGATGCAAAGCTTAGATCAGGATCAAGCACCACTTCACTGAGCATAACCATGAGTGTACAAGATCTGAATGGCTGTAACTGCAACATAGTGAAAGAAGAATTGAAAATGAGAAAGCAAGAGCAATCGAAGCTATGGAAAAGACAGGTCTCAAACCAACAAGTTACAAGTATTTATCAGCCCGATGAGAAGAAAATGTAGGGTACACTGTGAGGGATCACATTAATTATTTGAACAACTACAAAATGTACACTATAGAATGGGGGGATGCTTAGAATGTTATAGATGAATTTTATCAGATTCCTTCTACCGAGGAAGACTACTTTTTAAGAGTCAAGCTGGATGATGAAGAAAAACTAACTGCACTCTTTTGGAGTGACTCAATGATGAAAGAAGATTACATGCTATATGGTATTTTACACCACTTAAAGGAAAAACAAGTATAATCTCATTTGTGCTCCGATTTTTAGGATAAAAAATCATCGGAACAATGACATGTTTGAGTGCGCTTTTATTGGAGAAGAAAAGGATGAAACTTTTGTAAGGCTGCTGGAGGTATTCAAAAAAATGAATGGGGGTAAAACAACCAGTGACTATATTCACAGACCATGATTTGGCTATGTCAAAGGCAATTAAAGAGGTATTTCTATGCTATGTTTGAATATTGATTTATTATGTTCCGTGTTTAACCTTTTATGTATTAGTGATGATGTTTTAAGTCTTCCATCAGTTAATGTTTTGGATCTAACCAGTTATAGTATTCAGTTGAAGTTTCATTGAAAACCTCTAACCTGTTAGGTTATTTAGTTTCAAATTTTATTTTTTTGCTTATCATTATGTGACTAGTGATGTCGGTAATTTTATGTTCTAAATCATCAGCACAACCTGATTTAGGACACCTAAGAAACTATCATGGGTATTTGTACAGTTTCTCTTGGATTTGAAACTGCAACATGGCCATCCTACATTTAGGATTGATGCTCCATTAGCAGTGTATGACCTTTTTAATAAACTGGCTGATGATGTATGTACTGAAATTGTTGTTTCATATGTATTCAAAGACACAAAACACAGACTCTATTTTTGGTGCCTGAAAACAAATGTAATTAGTCACTATAGTAAAGTAAACAGTGATGAAAATTTTGAAATGGCATTGGACCACTATTTGAAAGGTTATGAAAAGGAAGAAGAATTTGAAAGATGATGGAATTCCATGATATAAACTTACCAGTTTAAGGAGAATATGTTGCTCTAAATAGTTGTGATGACTTACATATATATATATATATATTGATCATTTGACTGGGACTTTATATATATATACCAAAACTTACATCTACAAAATGTGACATTTTTTACTGATACCTAAAACCACTGCTAAAATTGTGATGTTCTAATTTTAAAACATAATGTTTCATACATAATCATTAACGAAAAAACTCTAGAAATAGACTAATGAGAGTTAAAGCATAAAAAATAAGCATTATTATCAACAGCCTAAAACATCCAAACCTAGTCTTTGAATTGTCACTTCATTACTTTAAAAGGTCAACCTTAGACTAGAATCCAAAAACCAAATGCAAATTCCAACCAAAATTATGAGAATCACCTAAACTTAGATATCAAATGCTTATCCAAATCAAAAACATCTTGAAAGCATCCAAAACCAACAATACTAAAATATCAACTAACAATACTTGAAATATCATCCACGAACATAAGTTCATCACATCATTAAAAAAAATACTAGTTCTTCTTCGATCCCTTTGATGACTTTGTTGCTTGTCCACACTTCTTCTAAACTACTTTAGCCCCCTTCTTCTCAGGTACAGCAGCAGAATAACCTGCAACTCCTCCAATTTCCTCTAACCTCTCGATCCCAAGGTCAAAAGAAGGTTTAACTCCAGTCTTCAATGTTGGAACTTCGGTTGTGTACTTCTTCACCGACTTCTTGATGATTTCATCGATCTGATCAAACAGGCCATCACAAAAATACTCATGTGAGCACACAAGAATAGAAAATGGAGTAACAACATCCTGGGTAGGAGGTGGAGCTTTTGCACCAAGCTTCACCATTTCAGCAACGTAGGATCTGGAAACGATCTCAATGTTCCTGGAAAACCTCATTGAGCATTGAACGATATCCTAAAAAAACAACATTATTTACTCATAAATTGAAAAAAAATCATATGGAAAAAAATAAACATAATATAAATAAAAAACTTACATAAGGAGCTTTAGCAAGAATCTTCTCATCAGAGGGTAAATCATCATAAATGTCCTAAACTATATAGTGTGAGGTACTACGGGTAGTGCTATGACCTGGTCTCGAACCTGAATACTTTAATTTTCCCATCGAAGTCAAAGAAAATCCATTTCTCCTCATCAAGCAAACATCAAAACCAGCACTGCCAATGGACCTACATATAACCTTAATCTTCGTATCATCAAAGTGCTGGACTAAGAGGAGGAAAGTAGGTAATATGATTCATTGAAATGGAAACATATAAAGATAGAATATCAAAGGCAAAAGAACAAAACCATTTACAGCATCAAATGTCTCATTGCTATACTTCTCCACAACATTAAAAAACTTTTTTCAGCACAAACCAACAACAATCCATGTTCCTGATCTCATTCATATTTTCCACAACCCTCAACAGCTTAAAATCAACAGTACTTCTAGATATAAGACTAAGGAAATTACATAGCACATACATCAAAAAGTATTTATTAAAATCATCACCTCCCTCAGTCAACAAAGATATTTTACCCAGTAACCTATCACATGGAATATTATCATTTTTATCATCCCCAAGTTCCATCCCCCATTTATGCCTCAACTCCATATCCCTATTATGGCCCTTACCAGAATTACTAACTTCTAAAACCTCAATGTCACTTATAGGCATACACAAAACATCATAAACATCATCCTTAGTAATGTAAAACTTATCGCTACCTATGCACTACAAGCAACTAATAGGATTGTAATTAGAAATCAAAACTGAATAGCATTTTTGGGCCAATTACCAAAATTAATCTTTAGTAATCCTTCAAGCCCTATCTCAATAACTGACTAGATGTGCCTATCAGTCAATGATTTCACATGCTTTACTATTTTACTAGGGCTACAGTTCATAGAGAAACCCTTCTTCGAGCTGCAAAAAAATAAAAATTAATAAGAAACATTAAAAAGGATAAAATATATTTTAAAACTATAACAATATTTTTTTAAAAACCTTGATAAATCGTTGATTCCCTTTGGAACTTTGGACTTCACAAGTCATCCACCCTCCCCTCTAGCCCTCTTACCTTAAACATATTTACCTTTACCAGCAGAAGTTTTTTTTTACTTACAAAAACATCTTTACCAACTTCCACATCTGAATCATCAAAATCTTCACCAGCATCATTAACATCTTCATCAGAATCATTAAAGTCTTCATCAGAAATATCTTCACCCTCCTCCTCCTTCTCATCAAAACTATCTTCATCATCATCATCCTCCTACTCATTAGAATAATCAAGGTTCTTCTCACTCACTTATTTATTCTCATCATCTTCATCAGAATTCCCCTCACTGTGAGACTTGCTACTAATAACATCACCAACTTGTTGTGACACATCAACAACTTTTTCTAAATCCCCCTCCTTGTCAAATTCTTCACCTTAATTATAATTTTTGCCTTCGTTCTCCTCTTTGTCAGATTCCTTGTCAGCTTCTCCGTCTTCCTCGACATCATCTACTTTCTCACCTTCACTATTCGAGCTGTGATCAGATTCAGGGCCATTTTCATCTTCAGATCCCTGATCACTTGTCTTCTTTTTATCATTATCCCCACCAGTCTAATAATCATGACCAGTTTCATCAATCGGGGCATCAAGTGTTTGAGATTGAGAGAGGGCAGTACTGAAGATCTCCTCTGCAAATAGAAAGAATAAAAATAAAATTAAATAAAGGTGTAACACAAAAATATAAAGATAATTAGTAATTTAAAACAAGTGGGAAAAAATTACCATATAGAAGATTAGCGACTCCAGCATCAATCAGCATATATTTGAAACAAAGCTTTGACTAGAGCTTTAATGAAACTAGAGAAACCTTTTCAGCAGCAACACCTATAAATATCAAAGAGGGAAAAAATACAACCTGGTTTAGAAGATTTCTCAATTTGAAAATTTTTTGAGCACCATAAGCTAAATTAAGGAAACATTATAACTGTTTGTAAGCAGGAGGAAAAAAATAAAACAACAAATCCCAAAACTAAGTATTCCAAAATATTTAAAAATACTGTTACTACCTTTTTGGCAGATTTTCCAATCTGTATAGCTGGAACTAGGCTATCCACCTTATCTGAATTAAATAAAACATCAAGGTTAGATTATTAAACAGGAAGAAGCAAAATATAAAAACATAAAAAATCAGAAAAGAAGTATTAAAAGGGAAAAGTATTTTTACCCTTTTTAGCATATTTTATTGGTTCAGCAGAAACTTGACTTACACCTCACTTGAATTATATGAAACATAAAACCATATTGGTAAAGGGTAAAGAGTAATTAATAAAACATCAAAAATTAGAAAAGAAGTATGAGAAAGGAATTATTAATTTTTACCCTTTTAGAAGATTGTTCAGGCTCAGCAGAAACTTGACTGACACCCTCACCTCAATTATATGAAACATAAAATATATTGGTAAAAGGTAAAGAGTAATTAATGAAATGATAAATGAAAAATAAATCAAAAGTATAAATATTACCAGTTGCCTTCTCAGCTGAAGCAGATGCGACTTGGTTGGAATGAACATTACTGGCACCCTCCTCAAAAAAACATGAAGCATCAAGAAAGGTTAAAATAGGTAGTATTAAATTAATAAACTATCATATAATAAAACACAATATTAAAATTTATATAATACCTTTGTCCTCAAAATCACTCTCATGCTTAGGGAGGGCTTTAGCCTTACTGCTCATCAGTTTGACCCATTTAACAGCATCTTGTTTTAAATGCCTCTTCGGAATATTTTCTTTAGGTGCAGAAGAATCAAGTCCTGGAGAGCTGGGATAGACACCTCAACCACTTGCTTATTTTTCATGTTTCTTGGGCTTGGGGTTGAAGGAAAAAACATTAATAAATAAAAAACAGACAATAGAATTATACTATAAAAAATACATGCAGTAAAAGTGGGAGTCGTCAGACCACGAATCCTGTCATATTTTTTGACAGGACCACCACAATCTTAAAAAACATAATTTATAGCATAAATAACAGCATCCCACGCGCATTGATGGAGATCAGGAGACGACTACCACCATAAATGAAAACATTCCACGTCTTGAACAAATATTCAAGGGTTATGTTCGTGATCCTCTAAGTGACTTAGCTGGACCTATGGCAAGGTCAAGAATGAAGTTAGAGATTCTGCATTGAATGTTTTGATTGATTGTCTTCATGATGTAGAACTTAAGAAGAAGTCGGGAACTACTTGGATTACTTATTCAAGTTTGTCGATCAACTGAAGACATTATGAAGAACACTATACTCTTTTTCCCATTAGGTATTTTAATGAGGTAGTGTGATCATTGTAACATTTATTTTATTTTGGATTTTGGACCGATAGATTTCGGTCATGTGGGCCTTAGAAGAGTTGTTCGAAATATGATAGTCCATTAGGGTTTAGCATATTAAGTTTTATTTTTATTAGAATTAGATTTGGTAAGATTAGATAAGGTAAATTTTTTCCAGTCTAACTCTAAGGCATAATGTGGCCGAGAATATGCTATAGGGTTTGATTTTTGGTATTTTAGTTCGATATGGTTTTAGCTTCCTTAAGCTACCATGAGATTGATTCAGATTCTAATTGTGATTAGGGTTTAGAGTTGGCTAAGTTTTCTCCTCTATTTAAAGAGGCTTGGCCGAGATTATTATACATCTTTTATCAATCATATATTCAAAATTTGAGATATTCTCTTATCTTTATTGTTGCTTAAATCTGCGGGCTATTTAAGTTTCAATCTCCTTTGAAAATTTACCCTGCGACCTAGACGCTTATAAAGAAACCTTGTCATCTAAACCTGCGGGCTATTTAGATAACAAGTCGAGTTGGGTGTACCCTGCGGGCTATATGCTGCAATTCGTGCATTTATTCTGAGTTGTGCGAGATTCTCAGTCTAAATAAAGAAAAGATATTCCACAAACCAGAGTATTCGTAAGGTGATTCATATCACACACACACACATATAAATATCCAGATAAAGTCAGGAACATCAATTAGAAAGAAGTTTAGAACTAGAATTAAGGAAATCAAATTTAAAAAAAGATGTCATTTAAGGAAAAACCTAACATTATTCTGGAAAAAAAAGAACAAAAATGTGCACATACAAAAAATGTGAAACCAGGACGCATAAACCATCAAGTAGAAATAGTTAGTACATACTAGTAAACATTAGCACCATCATCACACGTAAAACCACACAGTACAAAGCAACATCTGTACAGGAACAGTAAAGTCAATTGGAATACTTGCATCGTCAAATCAAAATTGTAAAGGATCAAGTAAAACAAGAGATAATAAAAAAAACATCAATTGAAATACTTAAATCATCACTCCTACTGAAAATTACAACAGAAACAGTGTAATTTAAAAAATAAACAATAATAATATAAAACACAAATAATAAGAACTACATACACTTCCAGAATGAACATTAATAAAAGCATCGCATAAACAGGAAAAAAAGTCCATTGAAAACCTTGAAACATCAAATTGAAACTAGTAAAACATCAATTAAAACCCTAGAAAATAGTAATAAATTCAAATATTCTCGCCAAATAAATAAAAGAAGCAATAAACCTTGAGAAAAAGAAATCTTCCTCTTCTCCTTTACAACACATCTTCGTCTAAACTAACAGATTCAACACGACCTCCTTTCTTCGACATCTACAAAACGATAAACATGAAAAATAATAGAGTTAAAAATGACCGACATCAATGAAAAGCTAATAAACAAACAACATATATATGAAAACATTCAGCATTGCAATTACCTAATGAAATACGATAGCAACTTCTAAGCAAAAAAGAGTAAAAACAGCACAAAAACAACACAAAAACAGACAGAAAGCTCAAAGTTCGCTGGAAAAAATGCTTAATAAACAATAAATCGGCTAAAAGTTAGATGATCGGCCAAAAACATAAAACTATGTCGTCGGAATTACTAGATGAAAAATGAACCGATTAGCAAGCAAACATGGAAAAAACTCCAAAAATCGAATCGGAAGCTCCTAGTACACTCACATGAAACACGATTCAATGCGTATTAAGAAAACAAATCGGATGAAAGTACAGAATCGAGGTCGGAGCAACAAACCTAGGTCGTTGAAAAAGGGGAAAACAAGAGAGAGAAACGAGCAGTTTTTTAGAGAAAGAAAATATTAGAATGGGGGGAAGACGAAGAGATGATGAATAGTAAGGGTGGGGACATATTTCATTTACAATTCAGTCCCTAAAGAACTTGAAAACTATAATTAATATCCATCCCTAATTAAGTATCTGTTATTCATAAATCAATCTCTGGTCTCGTTGCGAGACATCTCGCACAAGACTGTCTTGTTAGGATTTTAGATTTCAAGTTGGGGTCCCAGATCAGAAACCAAAATAAAATATAAAATTTGATTTATTAAATATAATATGAAAGGCACCAAAGGCACTATATTCTAATAAAAACAGGATTCTAAAATATTTAAGGAAATTACCCTCCATAATCTAACCTAAAAACCTAATTCTATAAGAAAACTACCATCTCTAACCCTTTTTACAAGAAAAATATTTTTATTTACTTATTAATGTCACATAAGTCCTATTAATTTGATATACTAGCATGTATATTTTTCTCAAAAATACCAACTGCATTTAATCACTTACTACCTCTGATATTCTCGCTTAAAGTTGGTAGTTTAATTTTTTATAGTTTACAAAAAAGATATACTTTTATATCGAGAATTTTATTTTTATATTATTAAATTAAATTATAAAAATATAATATAATAAATGTATGATTAAAACCCTACGTATATATAGATAGTTATTGGCATTGACGTATCCAGGACTAAAAGTGAGGGGTGCTATGTTGTTTTATTATGAAATTTTTTATTGTCATATTTTTAAGATATTCAAATTCTTTCATATATACTAATATTAAGTATATTTAAAAATGTATTAATTAATGAAAATACACAAAAGTGAGTCCGTCTCTTGAAAGACGGTCTTTCCATAAGTAATGGAAAGACCAAGGTTTAAAGTGTAAATTAGAAGAAATGAAGATAAAATTTTTGGGTTGTATGAATCGGGTTATAA
>JAULKK010281786.1:0-14235 GCA_032355705.1 Rubia peregrina
CAACCACCTAGATGCCTCTCTACCACACCAAGCCACAACTACCTAAGAGGCACTTTCCCTTCTCTCCGGTGGCGGCGCCACCGCCGCCGTAAGCTGGGATTTCTCATGGGCGTAATTCTTCCTAAATCACCCCCACCGCACACTCTCCATTGCGCCCTCACCACACATCACCACCCGATACACACTTTCCCTTCTCTCCGGTGGTGGAGCCAACGCCACAGTAAGATGGGATCTCTCCCGGGCGTAATTCTTCAAAAATCACCACATTCTTCCTAAATCACCCCACCGCACACTATCCATCGCACCCCCACCACACACCACCCTCATCGCATCACTACTCCACAACCCCACCAACCCACGAGGTCCACCGGGACACTCTTTCCATTTCCTCCGGTGATGGCGCCACCACTTTCCTAAGCTGGGATCTCTTCTGAGCAAAATTTGGGGTACGGGGCTCGGGGCCCCAATCCTATCTCCAGCTCTTACATTGTACTTTGACGGGCAAAAATTGATGCAAATTTTGATGGGAAATTCAATGGGAAGAGGTTGTCAGCTACTACATCTCACATGCCCGTCTTCTTCCGGGGCCAAATCCAGCGGGAAAAATGCCCTTCTCGTCGGCGAAAAAAGAATGTATGAGGCGCTGGAGGAGGAGGTAGTGGCCAAGAGGTAGGTGGTGCTGTAGCCCTTCTTGTCGGTGAAGGTGAAAAGAAAAGGAAAGGAGAATAAAGAATAAAAAAATTAGGTAATAAGAAATTAGGATAAAATCCTCTTCTTCTTTTTTTACTGATTTCAGGCCAAGTTGATCAATGACAATTAGTCAACCAAGTCCAGGGTTAAATTTACACTTTTTAATTTACAAGGTTATATATGCAGTTTGGAACAAAACATAGAGTTAAATATGCACTTTTCTCTTGATGAGAAAATCGTCGATTCTGAATAAATATATTCTTTACCAATATTCTCTCACATTAGTTTTGTCAACTCTTTCTTATCTTCTATTATAGGCAAAATTTTGGGGAAAATCATCTTTCCATATGCTTATGGAAGGACGGGTTTGAATTAGAATTATAGAAAGGTAAAAGGTTTTAGTTGCAATATTAAAATATTATTATGCAATGTGCAGTAGTTATAAGTTTATAACCCAATTAATGTAACTCAAAATTTTATCTTGATTTCTTCTAATTTGCGGTTTAAACCTTAGTCTTTCCATAACTTATGAAAATACCGTCTTTCAAGAGACAGACTCTTTATTATATGCAGTTGATTTTATTATTCTATTTAAATATATTATTTAATTTGAATTGCATTCATGCCTCCAGTTCCTTTTCTTTTTAAAAGATCCTCCAATTCCCTTTTAAATGCAAATATACCTCTTAATTTTTCGAAAGCGCATATACACCTCGGGTGTTATCAGAAAATTTACTCATCATTGGTCTTTGACAGATTCATTTGAAATGATCGTTTCCCCCCTCTTTTAAAAAAATAAAAAATAAAAATTGGGTTACATTTCCTGATTCCCAAATTGAAATGGCTATAGGAAAACACCCCATAGGCACCAGTATGTTAGTGATGTTGGAACTACAAAACTAAAATACCGGTTCCTATAGTAAATTCAGCACAGGTACACAAAAAACTGGTGCCTATGAATAAATTCAGCACCGGTACACTGAATATATTCCAGCATAAGTACCACAGTACCATTTACCGGTGCCTATGTAACTACATTTTAGCATTGCGTCACTTAGGCACCGATATGAAAATGCTAACAATACCGGTGCCTATAGGAGTGTTTTCCAGTATTGAATCTTCCTAAATCTCAAACCCCAAACCCTGAAATCATGCTCGACCATTTTCTTCTCTCCCAATATTTATGGTCGGCCGTTCTTTTCCTCCCATCACCTGAGATCATTACTCTAGCCGCCGTTGTTTTCTCTCCAGCACGCCACAACTTCGAATGTCGATCTTGTTATCTTCTTCATCTCTAAAATGCTTCTTCTTTAATCTTCCTGATCTGGTTCTCCCAAATGGGGTGGTGAATAGGCTTGGTTCTTAGTAATTGCGATGGTGATGGGAAAACGAGGGCAAGGGTTTGGTGAGGGGCAGTGGGTTTGAGCTTGGTGGAGGTGCAGTGTGGAATTTGGTGGACATGCATGACGATGCCAGGATTTTCATGATTGGTCGGGGTTTGGTGGGTGTTGGACGATGCCCGACCTTATGATTTTCATATTTGGGAAGGGTGGGCGGTGCAGCGGTAGGGTTTGGCCAGCAGCGCTATGATTTAGGAGGGGCGGCACTAGATTTGTGAGGGGCGACATGCTGGGGTTTAGGATGGTGGAGGGGCAGTGGGGTAGGGTAAGAGGTGATGGAGGGGCCGCGACCCAGAGTTAGGGGGGTGGTCCGAAAGGGTAAAATAGTCATATTAAATTCAAAATTGAAACTAGGAATATTTTGTATTTTTATAATAGGTCAATGCCAAAATCAGCCTAGTCAATGCCGATATCTGACTAAAGGGGTACGAATTTTTCAGTCACTGCTGGTCAAAGGATATATACGCATTTTCAAAAAATGGAAAGTATATGTGCACTAATATTTTTTAAAAAATATTTAGATCTTGATTTTTTAATTAGGAAAGGAGACATTTATACGAAATGCAATCATTAAATTTATAAAAGTTACGAGTAACGTAACTTTTATATCGATTGAGGCCGTCAGCATACGTAGTCACCATATTTACCAAAAACAATCTATGTTAATGAATTTGTTTAAACTTAATTGCACAAATCTTAAATTATCTTAATCTTGTTAGATAATACTCAAATTTTAAATTAGTTTATACATTTAATTATTTTAGTCTTAGATATTACTTTAGTTGTATTATATTTTATGTTATACTAATTAAATATATGAAATATTTTAAAATTTAAATTATCATAAAATTCTAAAAACAAATATTTTTTGATAAATTTAATTAAAAATTTAAAATAATTCAAATTATCATGCAAATTAAAAACTTATCTTCTATTTATATTGTTAGAAATTTTAAAATAAAATAAAATAATTATTTATTGTATTTTTAAATATGAGTTTGATTCAGAGTTAACTCAAAATTAATATTTTTTGTTATAACTAATGATAAAATATTGTGACATGTCACATTGAAGTTTTGTTTCGGATGCCTAGCTTCCTTGGAGATCAAAGTTTCATCAATCTCTGTCATTAATGTTGTTTAATACACATCACTTAGATTCCCTATAATAATCTGCAATGTGGCTTCTATATTTACTGATGATGCTCTTTGCATTAAGATACTCAAAAGTAACCCAATCTCTTAGAGTATAAGATATGAGAAAGTTTTGCATAAAATCGTCTGATAGTGAGATTCACAATTGATATGTAATGAAGTATAGTTAAATTGAGAATGAGATTCTAAAAGAATTTATAGAAAGTTTGGTAAGTAAGGAGGGATCTCGATGTAAATACTCTTTTTGGGGTGTTAGGCACAAAAGGTTGGGGAATTAATGGTTTCGATTCATAAGAATTTTACGGGTCAAGAATCCAAAAAAGAGAAATTTGTGGATCAATTTTTTTTCCATTTCTGCGCAGAGCGTGTATTTTCCTACTTATCTTTGATGTTTCTTTTCTAGCTAGCTAGTACTTGATTTTTCAATCAAACTTTGTGATGTTTATTCATAATTATTTTGTTCCTCTAAATTACGTGTTTCAAACTTAAATTTTGATCTTTAATAAAAAAAATTGTGTTTACGTGTTAAAATTTTGACACTTTAAATATTTTGAAAAGTTATTAGAACTACGAGAGTTAAAACCGTTGTTCAAGGTGACAGATTGACAATGCAGGCTAGAGATTCTCAGTAACAGAATAAATCCGTCGAATTTCACATAATTTCGAAACAAACATGGAATATTTCGACCACACCGCTGAAAAACATACCCAGCAAAACAAGTATTTTCTTCATGGAAACAATTGATCATCCAATCCTAACCTCGGAGCCCTTTAGCTATATTGCCTCCAGAGCCTGAAGGACATCAGCTTTCAGGTCTTCAAAGTCTTCGACTCCAAAGCTTAACCTAACCAAGTTGTCCAGTATTCCATACGTGGCTCTCTCTGCCGGGCTAAGGTCCCTGTGACCCAAATTTGAATGTCAATAACTTCCGCAATTTTTCAAGCGACCCAAAACCTTCACAGAATGCAAATAGAAATAGAAACATAGCAGTAAGACATGATGTCTGGTTGATCCACAATACTCTCAACGCCTCCGAAAGATGGCCCGATATCAGAGGCGGATCCAGGATTTGAAGAGGAGGGGGCAAATTATGCCTTTTTTTTTTGCACTTCATTACATACAAGATAACTAATAAAGCTTAAAGAAAATATAAATATAAATTTCTTAGGTACTAATTGTATTTTTTTTAAATGGTGGAGTAAAATCATAAATATTAAATTTTAGTACATAAAAATTATATAAATTTTTTTGGGTGGCAATTGACACCTTTGCCCGTTACTACATCCGCCACTGCCCGATATAGGGGATCTTCAATGCATCATTGAATTTTGCCGCTTTATATAGGTCTCCATCGATCTAATACAGAGAAACAAAATCCACTCATCAAATAAATTACAGAATTTTAGAGTTCAATGGCTTGGAACAAACAAACCTCAAAGCTAACAACACCACCGAAACCAGACATTTGTTTCTTCGCCAGCTGATGTTCTGGGTGACTTGCCAATCCAGGATAATACACACACACATCTCACCTGCAGTTCATGATCGTCAATAATGGTTAGGAAGGGAACCAACGATGGAGGGAAAGATGATTTACATGAGATTTATTCCTAAACAAAACATTATGAGTTCAGTAATTTTTACAGTTCGTGGAAATTGAGGTACCTTGGGATGAGACTCTATAATCTGGGCCATCCTTGATGCTGTTGCATTCTGTTGCTGTACACGAACGTTCAATGTCTTCATGCCCCTCATGATTAAATAAGCGGCATTCTAACAAGCAACATAACAGCACGAATCCTCAATTAAAATTTTCATGTCTAAATGAATCCAGACAAAGCAAGGCCATATACTCACAGGATTGAGAATACCACCCAGCACATGATGCAGCTCACGAACTGCTGAGACCAGTCTCTTAGAACCACTAATACATCCAGCCATAGCCTTGTCACAGAGAAAGTATTAGGGTCATGTGCTTCTATCACAAAACCAATTGGTACTAAGGGGTTACCAATGATCTTATATATTGAGTTATAAGGCTATCGGAAAAATTTATATGTTATTAAATGTTGTGTTAAGGTATTGGCCAAATCACATTCTGATAGTGAGGGGTGTTTTAGGAAGAAATGAGCGATTTACGGAACATGTGTTAGAATCTTATTTGACCAACACCTAAAAATACTACATTTTCTAACATATAAAATTTTCTCAAAAGTCTGTCAACCACCAATATGAGACTCTAGCAGAAAGTAATGTTAAATTGCATAAAGAGAGTTTGACAATTGTAAGAGTTAGGTCCGACAGAGAGCATACGTCATTGTGGCCTGCAATGTACTTGGTAGCAGAGTGAACAAGAAGATCTGCACCAAGACAGAGGGCTTGCTGGTTCACAGGAGAAGCACACGTGCCATCAATACACACTATGGCTCTTTTTCATGGCAAAGTGAAGAATATTTACGGGTTAATAATGTTGTGCTTGTATTCATGCTCTGGGGTACATTATATAGTAGTACAAAGACCTATACCAGACTAGAAAAAGTATTCTAATCTAATTACAATCACAAGTAATATTGGTAAATATCTCTATTCCTTAATATAGATTTTCATTAGAGTTAGTTTTAATAATCTTTCAAGTTATACCCATTCCAAGATCAATGCTTACTGAGCGGCACTGTATTGCTCTCAATCTTGGAAGACAAATTTGAAACCTTTACTGATAATTATATATTTAATGTGGTTTAAAAAAAGAACAATCAAATAATATTGTTATCTTTAACGATTATCTGTGCAAAATTAGTTTCATTTGAGTCTGGTTTTTACATTTATATTCTTAACTACAATAATTGTTTAAACTATAGCTTCTTAGTTAATTTTTTCAAAATTTTATACTATCATTTATTTTTCAAATAATATTATCATTAATGAGTGTACTACTGTTATTAATTTGAAAATTTTAAAATTCCGCTATAAATCGTTGTACTAAAAAATATGACTAATTAATTAAGGTAGGAAAATTTATGTGATTTTTAACTTAAAATTTATATTTCTAAATTTAAATATTGTACGTTATACGTTAAACATATAATAAGACGTGTTTGAATGTGAAAAATTAAGAAATATTATATAAAAAGTACAACATTTAGGTTGAAAATACCATATTTAAATTAAAAGTAGTACGTATAATATTTAAGTATGATTCATAACTTTTTTAAATAAAAGGATTGTTATTAATGGCACTTTCTCATTAATTCATAACCTCTGTTGCGACTCGCCTTGCCAGAGCCAGCGAACGGTTACTGCTGGAGAGAGACGTGGCGGGGGGTTGCTCTGGCGAGTTGACCAGGAGCTCTGTGGCTTGGTGTAAAATATAATTGTGTGATTGTATTGATAATAAAAAGCCCCTATATATAGTGCAAATATAAAGACCAAAGACAGGAAAAAGCTAAAAGCTAAATAAGTAATCTTCTTCTTAAATGGAAAAGGAAAAGATATTGACTAGTCAAATGTGGAAAAGGAAACTAACCTAAGAATATTTACCCAAATCTAATAGGAAAAGAATATTAATTACAAAATATCTTCAATACTCATCCTCAAGTTGGAGCGTGTAAGCCCAAAACGCCCAACTTGCGAAGTAGTAACTGAAACTGATGACGTCTAAGTGCTTTAGTGAATATATCTGCTGGATGACTGGAGGTGCTGATATGACGAGTGACAACCTCACCAAATTGAACAAGTCTTGAACAAAATGACAATCAATTTCAATATGCTTCGTTCGCTCATGAAAGACAGATTAGCAGCAATATGAATGTCAGCCTGACTGTTACTAAATAAGCTCATAGGAGAAGAATGATGAATACCAAGCGAATGAAGAAGAGACTTGAGCCATATTAATTCACAATAAACCACAGCCATAACACAGTATTTTGCTTTAGCTGAGAAGCAAGAGACCGTTGGTTGTTCCTTAGTCTTCTAGGAAACTGGAGATTCACCAAGCATCACAAAATATCTAGATAGAGATTGTATAGTAATAGGACATGCTGCCTAGTCCGAATTACAATAAGCAATTAAGTGTAAATAACTTTTAGCAAAAAGATATAATCTCTGACCTAGATGATGCTTTAAGTAGTGAAGAACACGCAAAGCTGCATGCCAATGCGCCAAGCGTGGTTCTTGCATAAATTGTGCAAGTGTATGAACCGAATAACTTAACTCAGATCGAGTGATGGTGAGATTAATTAGTCTCCCAATCAAACGATGATAACACGCCAGATCCTCAAACTGTGAACCAGTTGCACGCACGAAATCATATCGTTGCTTCATCGGAAAGTCAGTTAGCTTCGCTGCTAACAAACCAGTATAAGATGATATGTCAAGAACGTATTTTCTTTGAGAAAGAAACATCCAATCTGGATTCCGAGCAATCTCAATTCCAAGAAAGTATTTAAGAGTGCCAAGATCTTTCATATGGAAGCAAGAACTATAATATATCTTGAACTCACTTATGAGAGAAGGTGATGTGCCAGCAATAATCAAATCACTAACCAAAACCAAGACATGTAACTTTTGGGAATCACGAGTCAAAGAGTACCACGAATAAGCTGTTTTACTTTGTATGAAACCAAATAACTCAAGGGTCTCTGTCAATTTTACAAACCAATTTTTAGGAGCTGGAAAATACCATATAAAGATTTCTGAAGCTTGCAAACAAGACCAGAGGTTGGTAATGATAACCTGGAGGGGACACATGAATACCTCTTCCTCAAGATCACCATGTAGATAAGCATTCTGAAGATCTATTTGATGAATGTCCCATACTTTAATCACCGCAACAACAAGAAATATGTGAACATAACTTAACTTTGCAACAGGAGCAAATGTTTCGGTAAAGTCAGTACCTTCAATCTAACGATTATCCAAAACAATAAGGCGAACTTTATAACGCTCGAAGGAACTATCAAAATTATATTTAGTGCGAAAAAACCCACTTACAACCAATAGCAGACTTGCCAGGTGAGAGAGGAAACATAACCCAAGTATGGTTGCGTTCAAGCACGTCAATTTCTTCCATCGTTGCTACTTGCCAGTGAGCGAAGCAAGAAACTTCCTTATAAGAATAAGGATATGTGATAAACTTATCACATAAAACGTAATCAACAATATGATAAGTAATACATGAGGACAATGACGAATGTTTATAGGGCAAAGCAACAGTGGGAGAGGGGGGTATTGGAGACGGCTGAGTAAACATAGTCTTGAAGACGGGCAGGTGGACGACAAACATGCGAGCTCTGTTAAGTGGGATCAGGTACTAGCTCCAACTCAGGTTTGAAAACCATCTCGTCGGAGCTAGCAGAACCCGACGACAGAACCTCAAGGGAGGATGAACCTGAGATCTCAACATGCATTGCAATTGGGACGTCTGGTGAATGAGTGCGGCTGAATTGGGAGTGGGAAATGGCGGTAGCTCTGGCGGTGGAGTCGGATCGATAGGCGGTGTCTGCAAGCGATTGGGAAGCGGCAGTAGGTCATCGACCAGCATGACTGGGCCAGGACTTTGGGATTTTTCACTGGAGAAAAATAGCACCATCGGATGTTGTAAAAAGAATGTCTGATGTAGGTTCGAGATTTGAATCTGGAATAGTAGAGTATGCAAACTGATCTTTATAAAAAAAATGACGTCACAACTATCAAACAATGTTGGAGAGTCAAGATTAAAAACACACTATGCCTTCTTTCTTGTGGAGTAACCTAGATAAAAACACAACGGAGACTCCTCGATGCAAATTTATCATGGCGGCGAGGCTTTTGAGAAGTAAAGCATGAGTATCCAATTTTTTTAAAAGAGTCAAATTTGGTCGTCATTTATGTAGTAATTGGTCAGGAGTCTTTCCATCCAACAAAGGTGTAGGAGTGCGATTAATCAGATAGGCAACAGTCAAGACGCATTCTCCCCAAAAGTTAATAGAAATACTGGCCTGAAAGTGAAGAGCACGGGCAACATTGAGAAGATGCCGATGCTTTCGTTCAACACGACCATTCTGCTGAGGTGTATCAATAGATGAAGTCACAAATAAAATTTCTGATTCTACAAAGT
The DNA here is from genome assembly GCA_032355705.1 of Rubia peregrina. Taxonomy (NCBI): domain Eukaryota; kingdom Viridiplantae; phylum Streptophyta; class Magnoliopsida; order Gentianales; family Rubiaceae; genus Rubia; species Rubia peregrina. The sequence continues at coordinate 9,340 of JAULKK010281786.1, forward strand.
AAAATCGTTGTGGTAAATATTTTGTGCCATTACCTGCTCAGACCCTTCATATGTGGCACCGGAATTGACGGAGAATAAGAGTACAAAAATCATTAAATCTGGCAGCAACCTCTGATTTTGTAACGAGCAAATGAACCCAAACAATCTGAGAGTAGTCATCATCTATGGTTAAAAAATAAAGTGTTCCACTAGTGGAGGGGGGAACAATAAGGAACTCAAACATCACAATGGACTAACTCAAAAGGACGAGTAGTTTTAGTCAAACTTAATAGAAAACTATTCCTAGATTGTTTTGCTCGATGACAGATTGAGCAGAGAGTAATTCTATTAAAATCCAAATGACTATTTTTAATAAAAGAAACAGAAGACAACACTGAACTGAAAGGATGACAAAATCGCTGATGCCAAAGACTAGTAGAAACAGAGGACCCATAGACGGCAAAGACTATCGGTGCGCGTGTCTGAGAGGATTTTTTTTCAAACATGCACAACCAATAAACCTCACCCAACTGTTCACTCACGTCAATTACTATCCTCAAGCTAACGTATTGTAATATGCATATTTTTCCCGGTAAACAGAGCTAGACAATTAAGGGTAGCAAGTAACTTATCACAAAATAATAAGTTGCAACGCAATTCATGGATAAGCAAAACATATGGTAAGGTAATATGACCAAGACGTAGAGTGCCTTGGTAGACAACAGTAGATATGGTTCCATCAGGGAGAATAACATCAACAAATTCAACAGGGATAATATCATGAAGAAACTCCCTGTCACCAGTTATATGATAAAAAATGCCATAATCAATTGTCCAAGGTAAAGAAGACTTATCTGACTTATTGTCAGTGATATTTAATTTAGAAATCATATTTAAAACTAAATTCCACTGGGCATCAAATAAATTGGTCCCACAACCAAACGATCAACATCCCACTAATTTTTGCTTTTTTCCACTGTTTTCAGTGGTCATGTTTGACAATCAATATCTCTAACTACATATAATAATCCGAACAAAAAAATAATATTTGAAAAATAGAAATTAAGATAAATAAAATAAGATCTCATATGATATTTTTATTATATGTACATTAATTAAAATTTAGGATCAAAGTTTATAAAATTTAATTTTAAAAAAGTAAATAAGCAAATTTTAGCGGGAGGGAGTATTCGTTTTCAAAATAAATGCATGCTTTGAATCATCCATTTCGTCGTTTCCCTAAAATGTATCCCTTAGATTCTATTTCAATGTTAATAATTAACTGGTGTAACAGTTTGCTATTGGTAGTAACTAGTGCTTAGAATTTTGTGTTTACATTTATATATAATGAGGTTCATATTATTCTTTTTGAGGTTTCTCATGTACGAGTATATGTTTTCTTGTTGGTTCTGAGTTGATGTTTTTCATTTGTAGAGTGAGATTTAGGCTATATGAATTGATATTTGTAGGTTTATGGGTGATATGAGTTAATATTTGTAGTTTTTTCCTCTCATGTTGATATTTTTCATTTTTTTTGGTGAAGTTTAAGTGATATGAGTTGATGTTTGTAGTTTTTTTTTTTGTGATATGAGTTGATGTTTGTAGTTTTTTTTCTCTAATATTGATGTTTTTCATTTTTCAAGTGAGGTTTAGTTGATATGAGTTGATGTTTGCACTTTTTTTTTTGGAGATATGGGTTCTTGTTTGTATTTTTTTTCCTGCTCATGTTGATATTTTTCATTTTCGGATGAGGTTTAAGTGATATGAGTTGATGTTTGTAGTTTTTTTGGTGATATGGGTTGAGGTTTGTAGTTTTTTTCCCACTCATGCTGATATTTTTTTATTATTTTTCGGACGAGGTTTAGGAGGTATGAGTTGATGATTGTAGCTTTTTGGGTGATATGGGTTGATGTTTGTAGTTTTTTGTTCTCTCATGTTGATGTTTTTTATTTTCCGAATGAGGTTTAGGTGATAAAATGTTTGTAATTTTGGGTGTTATGGGTTAGTATTTGTAGTTTTTAAAAAAAATATAATTTAATATTTGCTGATGTTTTATGATTTTCAGAATGAAGAATTTATACTCTTAAGGTACTATAGCTTTTTGGTTGACGATTTTAGTTTTTTTTTCTCTCATGTTGATGTTTTTATTTTTCGGGTGGATTTTAGTTGATATGAGTTGATGTTTTGTAGTTTTTTTGGGTGATATGGGTTAATATTTTAGCTTTTCCTCCCTCTCATGTTGAAGTTTTTCAATTTCTAGGTGAGATTTAGGTGTTAGGAGTTGATATATGTAGGTTTTTTTGGTGATATAGATTGATGTTTGTAGTGTTTTTTTCCTTCTCATTTGATGTTTTTCCTGGGTGAAATTTAGGTGATAGGAGTTGATGTTTGAAGCTTTTGGGTGATAAAGGTTGATGTTTGTAGTTTGTTTTTTTTAAAAAATGCTAATTTAAACTTTGTTGATGTTTTTATAATTTTTAGTTTATGATGTTTTTTAAAGTTAAGATCAGTTGATGTTTTGTCAGTTGTAGTCGATAATTTTTCAATTTTTTGTTGATTTTATTTGATTTTTAAATATTTTTTGTTGCAATTTTTTAGTTGATGTTTTATGATTTTCAGTTGATGTTTTGCTAGTTGTAAATGATGCTATGATTTTCAGTTCGATGATCATATTGATTTTTTGCATTTTAAAAATATTTTTGTGATTTTTTGGAGATTGTAGTTGGAGGGGAAATTATGATAAAAATTAGAAAAAGTCCCCGGAAAAATAGTATAGACAGGTTTGTGTTGAAGATAGGTCCTCTAAACCATCATTACTTTGTTCACCTGCTCCTTGTTTATTGGTGTTTACATCATTAGCTAGTTTTGCACGAATTATAAATGAATATTTAAAAATATAATATAATTTATAATTTAAATATGTATTACATTATTCAGAATTACACCTCCTACGAAATTTCTAATAAATTAATATATTTATTAATATTATAATGCATTGATTTCTTTTGACTTAATCTTTGTTGACACATATGTATTTTGTATAAAAATATATTATTTTTTATATAAATACTTCTGCGTTATAAAAAACATTTCATCTCTTGAAAACGATATTTCCATAAGTAATGAAAAAAAAGGTTTAAACGGAAAATTAATTAGAATAAATCAATATAAATTTTTTGGATTGCATTAATAAAGTCATAAACTTGTAATTACTACAAGTTGCATAGTAATTTTTTAAGAAATGTCAAGTTATAATGAATGAATAATTATTTAATTGAAGTTATAAAGTTATGTCTGTTTTAAAAGGAATTACACAAAATATGTAAGGAAATGTTCACAAAGAAATAAAAAATATAACTCTATAAACTATTTAAATTGCGCTATATATTCATATTATTTGAATAAATAATTATTTTCTAAATAATTATTAGTAGTCAATTTAAAAATATTTATTATATTATTAATCAATATAATAAGAACCCATCTCTTGAAAGACAATATTTTCATAAGTTTTGTTAAGACCAAGGTTAAAACTGCAAATTAGAAGAAATCAAGATAAAAATTTTGGGTTGCATTAATTGAGTCGTAAACTTATAGCTACTACATGTTGCATAATAAAATTTTAATATTGCAACTAATTTTTTTAAACCTTTTTTATAATTCTTATTCAACCTAGTCTTTCCATATGTCTATGGAAAGATGATTTTTTCCAAAACTTTGTCATTCTAATTGATGAACATGGTTAAAGATTAAGAGGAACAAAGGGAAGATGTATAAATATAGTATTATATGTATTAGCATACATTGCAATCTCTTTGAATGACAATTTACCAAACTAAAATGGTTAAGTTTGGGTACTACACTTGGCCTATAGTTGTTATTTTAGATATATCTATAGAAGATTAATAGATTATAGATATTTTAAGAGGATGACGTAGGAAGAAGTGATGACATTTGTCAAATTAATAGTTCTTTAAAATTACATTAACGATAATATAGTAAATTAACCATTAAAATTACTTAAACTTATTTTTTAACCCGTACTTAAATTTTGTGTTATAAATTAATTTTTTTCAAATGCAAACATGGCCAATTCCAAATTCTATGTACAATGATAACGTAAAATAATTATTTATTTGAATAAGAGTCTATCTCGTGAATGACGATCATTTCATAAATTATGAAACCAAAGTTTAAACTGCAAATTAGAAAAATGAAGATAAATTTGTTGGGTTGCATTAATCGGGTTATAAACTTATATAACTACAGCATGTTGCACATTCAATTTTTAATATTGCAACTACAACCTTTTATTTTCTATTATTCTAATAAGCCTCATCTTTCCATAAACCTGTGGAAAGACGGTCTTTCCAAAAACCCTTTCCTTCAAATAATAAGTATATATAGTGTAATTTAAATAGTTTATAGAGTTATAATTTCATCTTCTTTGAAAATGTCTCCTTACATACTTTTTGTAATTCCTTTTTAAATAAACATAATTTTATAACTTCAAACAAATTATTCATTCATCATCAATTGATATTTCTTATTTTGTCACTATATTTTTTAAATAATTTATAAGTATTTTTATACAGCTTAATACTTTTTATATAAAATATGTACGTGTCAACAAAGATCAATTTAATTTTCTTTCATTCAATGGATTATAATATTAATAAATATATTGATTTATTTTAAATTTTCTAGCATGTGTAATTCTCATATACATATGAAAACAACCAATCACTTATTTATATTATAAATTATGTTATATATTTAAATTTTCATTCATAATCTGTGCATCGGTACGGGTATTATCTAATATTAACTATTGTATAGAAATACTTTATGTTACAAAAATTATAGTGATAAAAATATGAAATATCTACTGATAATGAATCAATAATTATTTAATTA